>VDFB02016061.1:0-65116 GCA_007258455.2 Sequoia sempervirens
TGTCTCAGGAAATGAATACCTGGAGGGTGAGTCGGAATTTAGGAGAGGGAAGTAGCGCTGGAAACAACATACCTAGGGGAACCAATTCAAGAGGAACAAGCAGACCTTTCCAACCTACGTTTCTTCCTAGGAATGAGGAGGAAGTGGCACAGACAGAAATAGAGCCACCTTTGGCCGATGAGGTGATAGAAGTTTACGAGGAATATCACAATCTTCCTCATGCTATTAGACAAGAGATTACATTGAATCACTATATGAATCAGCGTAATGATAGGAGGAGAGCACAACAGGAACAAAGGCCTCGTGGCCCTCACAGAGACTACTAGCATGCTTTGAGTAAATTATCACTTCCCAACTTTGATGGGAGTGGGAAAACTACAGCCCGTTCATGGATCTACAAGCTAGATACCTTCTTGAATCTTAAACCGATATCGGAGACGGATGGGGTAAAATTTACAACATTACGTCTAGAGGGTGCAGCGTATGACTGGTGGCATCATGGATTGGTGACACAAAATCATGCTCTCATCCAGTCTTACGGAGAATTTTGTAGCAAGTTAATTGCGCGATTCAACAGGAAAGATGAAGAGGTTTATTTTAGGGAGTTGGCCTTGATCAAATAGCATGGTGATGTTAGCAGTTACATCAATGAATTTCAAAAGGTGGCAGTTATGGTACTTGATATATTAGAGAGATGAGTGTTGATGTTATTTATAGAGGGACTACATAGTTTGAGAGGGTTGGTGAAGGCTTTCAAGCCAAGGACCTTGTAGGATGCTATCTAGATGGCATTGGATCTTGAGACTTAACATTCTAGTTCATAGCCGCTAAAGAAGAGTTTCAAGAACAACGAGCCAATCACTAAAAGTTTTGACCAACCCAAACCAAGTCCTCCTAAGCTAGATTTTGAGAGTAGGAATGAATTACATAGGAAGAAGCTATGCTACACTTGCAAGGAGCTGTGGGATCGTAATCACTGATGCCTTGGGAAGGGCAAGGTACATTATATAGAAGTCACTTCTGATGTGGAGGAAGCAGTTGATACTAGTTCTGAAAGTGTACATGAGCAACAGATAGAGCATAACAATTCCATAGTAGATGAGACCCAGGGTGTTATTGTTGCATTATCGGGTGTGCCTAAGTATCACCCTTTGCGAGTGAGAGGTGTTATTAATGGACAACGGGTGACTTGCTTGATTGACAGTGGAGCCACGCTTAATTTTATTGACGAGGGTTATGTAGCCAAGAGGAGATTACAAGTGGAAGACTTTCTTGGTTTCAGTGTCATAGTAGCATATGGTTTTAGGATGGGATGCACAACAAAGGTCCCACAATTGATCATTCAGATGGGAGATTATATAGTCACTGGCGATTTCTATGTGGTTGGAATTGGAGACATGGACATAGTGCTGGGAGTTCAGTGGCTACACTCTTTGGGCAAATACAATCAGAATTTTCAAAAGATGGAGTTAGAGTTTACATTAGGTGGTAAGAATATTATGTTGAGGGCATTATTAGATGGTGCTCTTGAAATAGTTTCAGCGAAGGGTATGTCATGTTTGGCATACACATGATAGCGTTGAGCTTCAGTTATGCGAACCAAAATGTGATGAGCTTGGATACCTTGTGCATTCATTATGGATGGGTGGCTGTCCTACATTGCCGAGGATAGAGTTTTCAGGATATCAAAGAGTTAATGATGAATCTATGGCGAGTTACATCTATCTCCCCACTTTTAGCATGGTTCCTAGATTGATTTGGGATCTAGGAATTTGTTTGATGGGAGGAGTGCTTTAGAGGTTGTTGCGTTAGGACAAGATGATCGATGACAAATATATCAGAGTAGTGTAGCAGATTGGTCAAGCGGTGTTTTTGAGATTGGTTTGGGATCTAGGTATTGTCATGGTTGGTACATTGCTACAGTTGGATCTTGATGTGCACTTCATATCTAGTGGTTTATGGCATGTAAATCTGAGTAGAGCAGCGGATTGGTATGCGATTGCTTGAGGGCAAGCAATTTCCGAGTAGGGAGGACTATGATGTCCCCTCAAGTTTAAGGCTTACTTAATAATAAATTTAATTAATTAAATATTTAATTTGTCTTTATTTATTTCAAAAGTTTAAAAAACATTTTAATTATTTAATTAATTAATAAATAAATGACTTTATAAAATATTATTGTAAGTCAATAAATAATTCAGTTTTCAAAAGAAACTGAAAATGGACGAATAAATCATGATCGAAGGAGAATGGTTGTGTATAATGGAAGAATGAAAGAATTGGATCTTTTGTATTTGGCAATTTGAGAACATAGCCTCTCAGAATGTGCACACCATGTTAGGAAGAAAACCCAAGCATGGTTATTTGAGAATATTTGGGTTTGAACACTCATGTCGATGGGTTCTGTGTTGACCGAATATGGAGTTGGCATTCACAGACTATTCATTATTTAGTAGTTATTTATCTGGCAATATGGTGCAACATTCCTAGACTCATTCAATACAAGAAGGCGAAGACATTTAAATGAATAAATACCAACAACAGCGTCATATGGAGAAACGTGAACATTGACGTTTTGGAAGACTCACAGGATCCCAATATTGGGATGATCTTTTACTCCTGATTCTTACTTCTATTGTGCCAGAATTATTCTGTGTGGGCTTATCATCCTTGGTTCTGCGTTGATATTATTCAGTGCGGGCTTTATTTATCATATGCTAAAATCATGGTGCATATAAGCTTCTATTGCCAATGAAGGAAACGTATCTACTCCACTACCGGCGTATATATATATATATATGGAGATCATCTAAGGAGGCATCATTGGGATTAATTATACATTCCACCGAAACCATTATTACTGCAAGTTGTCATCAGCGTTGTCGGGTATGTTAAAAAACGGTACCTTGCTATGTGTCCACTTGTGTTTCTATGTTGATCTGCTTAGTTTGTTCTGAGTCGAATGGATGTTATATGTGCATTACATTGAACTGTATACGTTTACCAATGAATAATGAATATGCTTCTAAAGATGTCCTATATTCAATAGTTGAATGCTCTAATTGAAGTCAAAAATCCATTTCCACGTAATTTCTGGAATGCATCATTTTGTCTGTATTAGCAATTCTAAATCGTACCTTTGGCATCATTTTATCTGTATTTGCAATTCTGAGTCATATACTATATGTAGTTTGGAATAAATAGAATAATTTGTCCAGTTAGTTTTCCTCCACAAGTCTGCAACATTATCTCCTATGCTGTTTGCAAGCATTAATTCATAAGTCCTATTGAGAAACTAGCAAGCAAACTGTTGTGACCTTTTCACACATCGCCCCATTCAAGATGGGGACCCCTAATTTTTGCTCCATTCTGGTCTTTTGGCTTTTGTTTTTGTCCCTCTCTCTCTTTCTGTCTCTTTTCTGCTGTCTTCCTTTCTGGGGATGTGCCCGCCATTGATTTTAAACGTGAAATTTGGCCAAGTCCATAGAATTAGGGTTTTGAACTTTCCAACCAATATGTGGTCAGACGAGGTGAATAAATTGAGATTTGAGATTAACGTTGATATCGGTATGCTTCCAGCAGGTTTCCACTGAAATTTCATCAGATTTTGGCAACTTACTATTTTTAGTAAGTGTGCAATTCAAGGCATTCCGTCGACATTTTTGAAGTTGTAACAGTCACATTGCATTCAGAACACATCAAGCTGCTCACTAGCAAATTTTGAGCTAAAACAGACAACTTGCTATTTTTAGCAGTCCAGCTTCCAGAGCAAATTTCAGGGGTTAGATGCAGAGTTTTTCAACGCATGTCTGGAGATTCCTTCTGGGTTTTCAGAGACCTTCGTGATGGTGTGACATGCAAAGCAAGATAACGACTTTCAGAATTCAGTCTTCCGAGGCTGGTTTTAGGGTTTGCATGTTAGGGTTTTCTTTGCATGTCAGCATATTTTTTATGGGTTTTTCGAGAGCTTCGCAGTGATATGACATGCAAATGGAGATGGTCACTCATTTAGGAACTTACTACTTTTAGCAGATGCATCCCGACAATCGCCTCCCAGCACTCCAGAATCACGAGTTGATCGCAATGCAGCAGAAACGAGAACAAACGGAGATCGTTTGATATGCATGCAAGATGAATTAGGGTTTCCAGCTTCGGGACCCAAAAAGAGGCATAAAAGGTCAGAATTTTCGAAAACCGATGTATACCACCGCGATCAACATCTCTCAAGCTATCTGCTGATAAAATTTGAAGGCAAACGAAACACTTACTATTTATAGTTAAGTCATTTCAGAAATAGGCTAAAAATAGAAAGTCAGCAGCAGGCGCTGACGGCAACAGGCAGGTCACGTGGTGAGGAGCGCGTCATTCGAATTTCAAGTCAAACGGAGTTGTGGAAGTCTCAGAAGCAAGTAATTTCTATAAATAGTAAGCCACCTCTAGAAACATGCTATAAATAGCAGGTCAGCACAAGGCATCAGCAGGTACAGGTCAAGCAAGTGATGAAGACCCTATGGCGCGAATTTTAGATCAAACGGAGTTGCAGAGGATGGAAAATCAAACACTTACTATTTTTAGTAGGTTGGTACAGAGGAATTAGGGTTTCCTAAATTCAAGGGCAAAACACGACAATCGTACAAATGCAACATCTAGCTATGATCACCACACTTCAGGCAATTGGCACGCAAAATTTGAAGGCATTTTGAGCAATTGCTATTTTTAGTAAGTTGCTAAAATAGCAGGTACAGACAGATATCAGGCATCAGTAGCGCAAACACATCCCGAAGTTCAGAACAAAGCAAAATCCAACCTTTTGGAGCTTGAAATTAGCTTGAAATTCAAAATTTGGGAAACTTTCTAAAATTAGAAAGTTAGGGCAAGCTAGGGTTAGCATGAACGAATCACTCTAAAATTGACAAATGGCATAAAATTCACTGAAGTTGATAAATTTTCAAGTCCAGCCAGTGAAAAACGCCTTTAAAAGCTGAGGGTTGGTGGAAATTCTCAAAGCACTGGAAATTTGAAGTTCACAAGCCAAATGCACCTTGAGAAGTTGAAGAGGAGGTCTCGAAAATTTCTAAGTCCTTCAAATTTGAAGGACCCTCCATATGTGCCTGGAAAGAGAAGAGGAACTTGAAAATTTTCTAAGTTTCACAAAATGGAAGTAGCTACCTTTGGATGCGCCCTTGAAGTGAGAGGAGGTTGGAAATTTTTCTAACTCTGTGAAATTTGAAGGAGACCCCTCCATTTGCACCCAAGGAGAAGAGAGGGTGATTGAAAATTTTCCAAGGCATTTAAGCTTGAAGTCCTCACCCCTAAATGCGCCCTTCATGGAAATGTACATTGGGATTGTTCTAAGTGTTCAAAATTGAAAGCATGACCTCTCATTTGCGCCCCAGCTTCAAAGAAGAGATGAAAATTTTCCAAGAGGTTGAAAATGAAAGTATAGGGGGTGAAATGCGCCCACCTTGCCAAGGTAGTATGCTAGCTAAAAGTGTTCTAAAGTGTTGCAAATTGAAAGTGTCTACTCCAATATGCGCCTTGAGAGGTTGGAAAGGATTTAAATTTTTTTTTTTCTAGGTCATGAAAATTCGAGGCTCTATGGGTAAAATGCGCCCCAAACTTGGAGAAGATCATGAAGATTTCTAAAGTACTGCAAATTAGGAGACACCCTCATATGCGCCTAGGAGTTGAAGGGAGAGTAAAATGTTTCTAATTATACAAAATTTGAAGTTCAACATCTTAAATGCGCCCATGATCAAAAAGATGGCTTGGAAATTGACTAGGGCACTCAAACTTGAAGCTCCCTACCTCATTTGTGCCTTGACTCATGAGTGGACCCTTGAAATTTTCTAAGTATAAGAAGTGAAGGCACACCCTTTGAAATGCGCCCACCAGGCTAAAGAAGGTAAGTTAAAAGTTGGAAACTAGAAGTAGCCCCTTCCATATGCGCCTACACTTGAAGAAACTTGGAGAATTTTCTAAGTATACAAAACTTGAGGTAGAGGGGGTGAAATGTGCCTTCACTTGTGGATGGAGTTAGAAATTTTTCTGAACTTGAAGTATAACCTTCCAAATGCACCTAGGTAAAAGGAGTCACTTGGAAATTTTCTAAGTGTTGAAAAATGAAACTAGAAGGGGTCATTTGCGCCCAAGGAGGAAGAGGGTGGCTGAAAGTTTCTAAGCATGAAAAATGGAAGCTGACCATGTCAAGTGCGCCCTACCTTGAAGAGAAATGCTTGAAGATTTATTTTTCTAAGTAGCGAAACTAGAAGAGCGTCTTTGACTGGAGGGGTGAGCTGGAAGAGAATTTAAGTGTGGAGCTTAAATTGAAAGAAGACCCCATCATTTGCGCCTTGAGCTTAAAAGAAGAGAACTTAAAATTTTCTAAGGCAAGTGTTAAAAAGTGAGAGCATAAGGGTTGATTTGCGCCTAAAGGTAAGGCTGGCATGTAAATTCTTTAAGTATTTGAAGCTTGATATCCCAAGTACGCCTAGGGTGATGTGAATAAAATGTGTTGGGCATTGAAATTAAAATGTTCTCCATGACATATAAAGTGCGCCCAAGGGGGCAATGATGATAAATATTGCTAAGGCGTTGAAGACAAGGTGCACTCAAGGCATTTTAAATAAAAATGCCCAAGTTGGAGAAGACAGGAGAAATTCACCAAGGAGTGAGCAAAAAAAAATTGGTGAGAAGAAGTCAAAAGATGTCAGCTTCGCAAGGATAATTAAAGTCTTCAAGTCAGAGCAAGGAAATGCGCCTGGAGTTGAAGAAATGGATTAAATTTGATGAAAATTATTTTTCTAAGGTCCAAAATTCAAAAAATTAAATGAACCCGTTCGTTGTATACCCATGAATTCGACAAATTCTGAAGAAAATTTTCTTCTGGGTATTGAAGATCTTCGATGAGAAGTTGATTTTAAAGTCTTCCACACTTTGCCGAGGCCTTCAGGGTGAATATTTTTGATGGGCACCGGGTTGATGAATTTTCCTAAGGGAAAATTTAAAATTTTTCTAAGGCAAGGGATAAAATGTGTTAAAAATGCCTTGGTAGATGAATTTGAAAATGATCACCTAGATAATTTTTGATCAAATTCTTGATGAAAGGATTTCTTCTCGAGTCTGAGTTGGATGAAATATCAGAGCAAAGTGCGCCAAGCAAAATACAAGATGGGTTGCAAATTTGGCTAAGGCATGAAGAATTTGAACGCAAAGTTGGCTAGTGAAGACGATGAGCCCTCAGGAGTTCAAGTGTGAAAATCAGGTAAGTAAAGTGAATTTATATTATGAAGTGTTCTAATACCCTTCTTCTTGCTTATTTTGTAGGAGGAATGTCGAGACCAAGCGGTGATGACCTAAAGTGACGAAGAAAGTAATCCAAGATGACATTTCAACCTTGAAGGAAGAAAAGTTGCAAGAAAATGGCTAAGTGTTGAGACTTAGTATAACTCAAGTGACAAAGAAGAAGTTGAAGAATGACGTCAAGAAGAAGATCGAGAACAGTGTGAACGTGTCTACAAACGGGAATCTTCTAGAAGATGGTGCCCATTAATTGCTCATTTATTGCCCCACTCTCCATTATGGCGGTTTTTAGGGCGAATCTTGTTTAGGGCTGAGGTGGCACAATCTGGGCCATCCAGCCGATTGTAATCTGAGCCGTCCGTTGGACTTGGCCAGCTATATAAAGGGGAGTCCCCTCATTTGTACACTAGTAGTTAATCAGTTGGATATCAGAGCAGAGTAGAGAGTAGACATTTTTTGGAGTTAGAATAGTTTAGTTTCATTGCATTGTTTGAAGGAGAAGGGGAATTCTCCCTTTGAGAATTTTTGTAAGAAATTGTCACGAAAGCTAATCATAATAAAAGAATTTCATTGATGGTGAACTCCACTTTTGTCATGAATAGTTTGTGAGGTTTCTTCTTCCTTCAATTTCAAGTAGTATTTAACTTTCATGCAAGTAGTTTACTTTGCATTTGTGGTGTTTGATCGAAGTAGCTTCTCTTTATCCATACCACTAGCAACTTACTGATGGTAAGTCTGCCTTGCGTGGTCAACTGGAAAATACCTCAAACTTAACTTCGATTGTGGTTCTTATGCTTGTATGCATATTTATGATGGTATATGTATGTCGAACTATAATCTGAATACCTTTCGTTACTCCTTTGAAGATTGCACCTATTTCGCTGAAGCTGTCCGATGCGAGGCTAAGTGATATCTGGTTGAAGTCTGCTGAAGTTGAGCTCCACATATCTTGCATTTAGAATAGAACATAAGCTTCTTAGGCCCTACACTCATTTTAAATTCAGTTCATTTCTGGTTAGAATTAGGAAACTTGTGCTCACTTGCCAAATCATTCGAATTACATGAAAGCCCTTAGTTCACTGTCTGCTGTCAACTGTCGAACAATTGTGTAAGTCCCCTTGAAATACCAGCAAAATCACATCAAGCCAACTGAGACTATTCTCACTGAAGAAACCTTGGAGTTAAATGTATGATCTATCTCGCAATCTTAGCATGCAGGAAACTTTGTTCAAGAGAGGATAGAGTAGCCGTTGGCGACTTTATTCTGTGTTGGTGTGGTCACGAAAATCACGTCAACACAAACTATAGTTGATATTGCATAGTTGGGAAGGGATGTCCACTCAATTTTAAGGCTCACTTAATAATAAATTTAATTAATGAAATATTTAATTTGTCTATATTTATTTCAAAAGTTTAAAATATATTTTAATTATTTAATTAATTAATAAATAAATGACTTTATAAAATATTATATAAAGGCAATAAATAATTCAGGTTTTGAAAGAAACTAAAAATGGACGAATAAATCATGATTGGAGGAGAATGGCTGCATATCACAAAAGAATGAAAGAATTGGATCTTTTGCATTTGGCAATTTGAGAACGTAGCCTCTCAGAATGTGTACACCATGTTAGGATGAAATCCCGAGCATGGTTATTTGAGAATATTTGGGTTTGAACACTCACGTCTATGGGTTCTGTGCTAAGCGAATATGGAGTTGGCATTCGCAGACTATTCATTATTTAGTAGTTATTTATCTGGCAATACGGTGCAACATTCCTAGTCTCATTCGATACAAGAAGGCAATGACATTTAAATGAATAAATACCATCAACAATGTCATATGGAGAAACGTGGACATTGACGTTTTGGAAGACTCACAGGATCGCGATATCGGGATGATCTTTTTACTCCCAATTCTTATTTTTATTGTGCCAGAATTATTCTATGCGGGCTTATCATCCTCGTTCTGTGTCGAGATTATTTAGTGTGGGCTTTATTTATCATATGCTGATATTATGGTGCGAATAAGCTTCTATTGCCATTGAAGGAAACGTATCTACTCCACTATTGATGTATATATATATTGAGATCATCTGAGGAGGCGTCATCGGGATTATTTATACATTCCACCGAAAACATTATCATTGCAAGTTGTCACTAGCGTTGTTGGGTATGTTAAAAAATGGTACCTTGCTATGTGTCCACCCGTGTTTCTGTGTTGATTTGCTTAGTTTGTTCTGAGTCGAATGGATGTTATATGTGCATTACATTGAATTGTATATGTTTTGCAATGAATAATGTATATGCTTCCAAAGATATCCTATATTCAATAGTTGAATGCTCTAATTGAAGTTGAAACTCCATTTCCACGTAATTTATGGAATGCATCATTTTATCTGTATTTGCAATTCTGAATCGTACCTCTGGCATCATTTTATCTCTATTTGCAATTCTGAGTCATATACTATATGGAGTTTGGAATAAATGGAATAATTTGTCTAGTTAGTTTTCCTCCACAAGTTTGCAACATTATCTCCTATGTTGTTTGCAAGCATTAATTCATAAGTCCTATTGAGAAACTAGCAAGCAAACTACAGTTGATATTGCATAGTTGGGAAGGGGACATCACATCGACATATTCGTCTTTCAGGTAACTAGCCAATATTTTGGCTACCAGCATCCTTTGAGTTGAAAGCACAATGTTAAAGAGGTAAACCCCATTAGTGCATCATCATGAATATGTCTTTCACTCAGACTATGTTTGCCTTTCATGTTTGCTCCTTTGATTTCCTGGGACCTTGCATTGAACAGGCACTCAACTCGTGCATCATTGCTTTAATAAGTCTTGCTGCTCTTGTGGAAACATTTACACACCACTTGAAAGGTCCATCCCACTTCGCATATGTCATGTTCCCTGAAATTGTAACATCAAATTTGAAATATTAAAATACAAATAACAAAGTCAAATGGATATTTAAATATAAAAATGAGTAATTGTAATTTAAATATTATAATTAAAATTATCATAGATAACATTATAATTATAATACAAATATCATAATAATTAAAATAATATTCACAAGATGCTAATATAATCTGATTATATCTATGCCTTAGTTAAATAAATAAATAATAATCTATGCCTCACTTAAATAAAAATAATAATCAATGCCTTAGTTAATAAATAAATATTGATCCTAAGGCATCGATTCATAATAAGAAGCATATTTATTACCATTAGAACAGCAGCGATAGTTATAGCAAACAGCCACTATTAAGAAACGGTGTGATCATGATATACAAAGAATGCGTCTCTCCAAGGAGGTGCGATTAGCATAAAGAGGTATGACCTGTTGATGTGATTTTCGTGACCGCACCAAACAGCGGAACAAAGTTTCCCAACATATACCCTATTCCCTCTTGAACAAAGTATTCAGCGTGCTAAGATTGCGAGTGAGATCACGCTTTCAACTCCAAGGTTCCTTTAATGCGAATAGGCTCAGTTTGGTTGATGTGTATTTGCTGTGTTCTTACGAGGGGACTTACGTAGTTGTTCAGAATGCATGTAGTAACAACCAATATATGCTTTTGAAAGGGATTTTTATGCGAATGATTTGGCTTTAGAGTGCAAGTTTCGTAAAACTAACCAAAATTATACGGAATTTGAATGGCTGCAGAGATTTCTATATTCTAAATTCTAACCTAAATGCAAATGGGTGTTATGCTCAACTTCAATGAAGTTCGAACAAACGTTGCCTAGCCTCCTATGGGACAGCTTCAACAAAGTAAGTGCAATCTTCAAAGGATGAAAATGATGTTCAAATCACGATTCAATAGTGCAACTACCATCACAACGATGCATAACTACACACGAACCTTGATCGAAGTTAAGTGTAGTGTGTTCCAGTTGACCACGCAGGACGAGCTTACCGTCAGTAAGGTTGTTAGTGGTATGGATCAAAGAAGCTCACTTACATCAAACATAAGCATCCATATCTAACTATTAGCATGAAATTAAATCCTAGTTGAAGTCAAAGGAAGAAGAAACCTCACGAACTACTCAAAACAAAGTTTGAATCCACCATCAATGAAATGCTTTATTATGAATAGCTTTTGTGACAATCTCTTACAAAATTCTCAAAGGGAGAATTCCCCTTCTTCAACAATGCAAATGAAAACTATTCTAACTCAAAAGTATCCACTCTCTATTCTGCTTCACTAGTTGCTGACTACTCTTTGATTCTGACTATTATATTACAAATGAGGGGGACTCCCCCTTATATAGCTGGCCAGTCTTAATGGACGGTCCAGATTGAATTACAATGGAAGGCTCAGATTGAGCCACCTCAGCCCTAGACTAGTTTTGCCCTAAAAACCGCCAGAAGGTGGAGGAGTGGTGTCATAAATGCTCCCAAAAATAGCAGATTCCTCCTTGACCACCATGAGCAATTAATGCCCACTACCCTTCTAGGAGATTCTCGTCCATGACTCGGATTCCTTTGCTCTTCTCTCTGACCGCATATGCTATGAATCGTGCCAGCACCTTGTCAACCTCCTCCTCAGAAATTGATGGAGTAAGATTCAGCTGATATTCTAGAATGGCCACCATTTGCTCATGCTTTTCGCAAGACTTTCCCCAAGCTTCAATAGAATCTTGTGTGCTCTGAATGATTGTTGAAAACGTAGAGATGTTTTCAAAATCTAGCTGGGAAAACGTCCTCATCTGAGAAAAGAAAGGCTGCAATCTTGCCTTTAGTCCTTCCGTCTCTACCTCCTCATGGGTTAATCTTCTTGCAAACAAAGCATCCAACGTGTTGAGGATACCCTCGTGGATATTCCTCATTGCCTTCCTGATCCTAGAGGACTCCACAGCTGCCGTGTCAAAGAAACTCTTTCCAGTGAATGCCGCTGAATGCCACCCACGAAAATCATACCTGTCGCCTGCTTGGATTACTCCTTCATTCACCAAAGTTTGTGTGGGAACACGCATCAAGACAGCAAGGCGAGGGATGGTTTTGTCTTGAAAAATATGGGTGTCTCCCCAAGCTTGCTCGACATTATCTAGGCGTGAAAGGATACTGGATGCATTCTGAAATGTTGAGACAAGATCGGCCATGAATTTTTCTGCCTCAGTGCGGACACTGCCTATCCATTTGTCTCCTTCTCGTACAACCCTCTTCACTTCTTCAAGGCCGCTGATCGGCTCTCGTGGCAACTCCGGTGGAAGCTCTGTCGCTGGGTTCTCTTGAGCAATTGGATGTGCGAGATGTTGCACATACTCTACCAACGCCTTGTGCTCTTTCTTCAATCTTTTGTACTTTCCTTCCTTCTTCACCAGCCTGTCCCTCAACGCTTGGAATGAATTTTCAGCTTCCTCAACCACCTGTGCTCCAGAGGGACGTCCCAACTCAACTGTGGTGATCGTGTAGTTTTCGGGCATTGCATCACTTAGATCATGATCTTCCCTTGGGACAACAATATGGAGGCTGCGTGACCCAGCCTCATTGGTTTCCATCCTTGTATACTTTCTTGCCCTCTTCCTTTTTGGAGACTTGCTTGTTCTGTTTAAGAGTTCTTCCATCTCAACTGCCAGGTCAGCGTCATTATCCTGGTCTCTCCTAATTTCCTGTGAAAGCCAATTGCCCTGAATATCATAAATAATGAGGGGCTGCTCCTCAGTTGCCTCCACTTCACGGACCTCCTTCCGAGCAATATCTTGCTGAGGCTCAATTATTTCAACGTTTTGATCGCTCCCTTCATGAGCTCCAACGTCCTCTCTGAAAGAAAAATCGAAGTGGGTGTCTGTTTCTGTCTCTTCCCCTTCATCCGGCTGATTGGTGTCCTCAGGGACATTGACACTTTGAGTATCCAATTCCCTCGGCATTGGTTGGTTAACCTCCCCAACCTCTGGTTCTTCGTTTCTTTGAGCTCTCTGATCTACAAACAATGAGACTTCACGCACACTGGAAGAATGAGATACCAGCTGAGTAGATGTTGTGTCTTTCGACCCTTGAGGTTCTGGCTGAGCAGACTCTTCTTGCGGTGGTGGCTCCACAGCTCGAGCAACTTGTTTCTTCCTTTTTGCCGACACTGGTGCCCTTTTATCACCCATGAGGTCGTATGTGAAAGCAACTGACCTCCTCCTTAGTCTGTGAACACGTTCTTCTACCCAAGCCCTTGTAAAGGTCAGGACGGGAATAGACAAGGTGTCTAAATCCATGATCTCCGGTTCGGCCCAATCTACTGGTGGAATCGGCGTGTTCTTCACTGATTCATAATCTGGATGAGTTATCCTAGTGTCCTCCTCGAGTTGATCTGGCACCTGGATCACCTCACATTCCCTGATTAACTTGAGAGGTAGCCTCGAAAACATTCTTTTTCTAATTTCATCCTCACTTCCAGCATTTGCCAAGAAATCTTCCAGGTGAGCTCTGTGTTTGTATTCTTCACCTTGCACTGTTCCAATTTTACTTCGAGGATCAAAATCCTGTCGGCTAGTATGAAGAGTCAACTTGTAGAACTTCAGCTCATCTTCGGCCTCTTTGGCCGCCTGTAAAGTAGGGCATTCTTCAAGTGAGTTTCCCAGTACAATGGGAAAATGCAAGCCTCCCTTCTTCTTTCTTCTAATGATCTTGTCGTAGGCCACCAATTGCCTCCTAGACAACTCAAGCAATATCATCCTGTTAGTTGGATACCTTGGCAATTTGTAGACATATGAATCGTATCCTGGCAGCCTCAAATAGGTAAACTTCGGGAATTGGACGAACCAAAACCCGTATTCTTCTATCAGCATCTGAGCCTCTTCCGATATCCTCTGTTGTAACCTCTGCTGAAGGGTTCTTGTGATATACATAGTGAATGCATCGTTGACTCTCTTGAAGTCACCTGTATGTGTGAGATGCAACTGTCTGCAGGACTCGTGAATCTTGAACTGGTTATAACCGCAGCCGATTGGTTCCTGGTACGCTAGTCCTCTATACTTTGTCATTCGAGCAAGCATGTAAATAACATACGAGCTCATGTAAAATGTTCTTGTTCTCTTCAGACTCCGGAACTGCTCATCAATATTGTCACTTATCATCTGTGCCCAGTTCACTTGCTCCTTCCCTTCGAGCACCACGCTGATGTAGAAGAACATCCATGGCTCGAACACAAACGACTGTGGGCTGCCATTAACCCTGCTGAGCAACATAATGATATCGCAATACTCTTGCTTCAGCTCTTCTGAGATTATCTGTTTGGGCAGCCTAGCAGCAGGAGGCTTTGGCTTTCTCATCCAAGTGGTGTTTATCCTTTTCATGCACTTGTCGAAGGATGTGGCGTACATCTTGTCAGCCTTTTCCTTGGATTTATATAACATATTGTCAGTAGCCAGAATCCCAAACGCCTCGCCAATTGCATCAGGAGCGAAGTTGGCTAGTATCATACCATCCGGAGACGTGATAGTCCGATCATCCGAGTTGTAAAAGTTGGCACATTCTAGGATTAGCTCCGGACAACGAATCGCCGGTTGGAACCCTGCTGTTGCGTACAATCCGCTCTTCACAATATTGCATGATGCCTCTGTTGGAAGATTGCCACCCTGCCCGTACATTCTGCGCACGAAAGCCTCGAGGTTGAAAGGCCCCAAGTTGGTGTCCGTCAAGTTTCTGAACTTCGACACGATCTTTGATTCTGGAATGAAGGACTTCTTCAGACCTTTGATAATCGCCTGCCTGGAGGCGTTTTCCTTGACAGTTTCGTTGTTCGCAGGCTTAGCTCCAGCTTTGCTAGTTCCAGCAACATCAGCCTTTCGTCCATCAGCCATCTGCAAAATAAAAGCAAACATTACACTCCCGACTTTTTAAAAAATAAACATCACGTGAGACGGCTGGCGGATGGAGTTGGCTGCGAAAATAATCGTGAGTTAATAGCCTCAGCAACCAACTTCGACCTCAAATCTTGGCATATTTAAACTTCGAACTTCAACAACTTGCAGCCCAAAAATTAACTCCAACAATTTCAACTTCGGAAAATGTGTTAAGTTTCAGCAACGTTTAAATTATCAACTTCAAAAGTTATACATCAGCAACTTCGAAGATCTAAAATTAGCAAGCTTGCAAGTTATAAATCACCAAGTTTCAAATCAGCTCTTCGACAGTTATAAATCAGCAACTTCGAAGAATTTAAATAGGTCCGAAAGTTTTAAACGAGCAAGTTCAAATCAGCACGCCTCAATAAATCCAAATTAACTTTTCGAGAGTTATAAATCAGCAAGTCCGAAAAGTTTGAGCAATTTCACATTAGCACTTCGAAAGTTATAAAACAGCAACTTCGAAGGCTTCAACAAATTTAAATCTGATTTGATCTTCCGAAAATTTAAAGCTCAATCAATTCCGAATTCAAACAATTTCTACCTCCAGCATAATTAAATGATTTCAGCTTTTTCAATTTTCAACTTCGAAAACATTTCAACTTTCAGCAAAATATTAAGTCTCAGCAACTTCGAGTACTTACCTCAGCAATCTGGAGAAATAAAACGCTTAACACTTCAAACTTTATTGCAACAACCTCGCAACTCTGAATCTCAGCACCTCAAGAAATCAACTCTCAGCAACTTCGCAAACTTTGAGAAATTCAAGCCTCTTGAAAAATCGAATTTAACACTTCACACTTTCAGCAACTCTCAAATTAAATCTCATAACTCAATCCACCAGCATAAATCTCAGCTTCGAATCTTGTGAGATGAGAATGAAAATCCTCAGAGTTTTATAGCCCAAAAGCTGGTGCTAATTTTAGCAGATGCCTTTTATTCCCTTCATCATGACTGACGCATTTGCTAAATTTAAAAGGGAATATTCCAGTCGTCTTGCAGTTGTTATGGCAATTTGCTATTTAGGGAGATTCTTTCCTCGATTCAAATTTAAAATTCCCTCCCGACTGCCAGTTACTTTGAGTAATTTCGAGAAAATCATTTTTACTCCGAGTTGAAATAATCTCAACTGCCTTTCTAAAATGGCATATTTAATTTATTTAATTTAAATGCCATTTCAAATTATTTCTCCAACACACTTTAAAATTCGACGTCAATACTTTAAATTGGCTAGGCGTAATTTTATTTTCCATCCATAATTAATTCCAAAATAAATTCCCCACACTTAAAATCGTCCGATCTTTAGAATTTCATGTGTTAAAATTAAAGGGGGAATTTAAAATTTGACTTAGGAAAATAATTAAATTAATTAAATTAATTAATTTCTCCGTCTTTAGGCGAAATTCAAAAAAAGAATTTAATTGCCTGGAGAGATTATTATATCTTCCAACGCCTTTTAAGATTTTAATCTTCACGCCTTGATCTAACATCATATAACTCTTTCCACCTAAGGCGCATGTAACAGTTGAGACTTCATTTTGCAGTGGGGCACAAATTTGAGTTTTAATTTTAACGCCCCTTAGTTTATTATTTTAAATGATTTCTCCTGTAGGCGTACTTCACACTTTGTTCACATTTTGATTTTTTTTAAGCATCTTGATCTTAGGCGCACTTTAGCCCATGAGCATTCAAATTTTCCAAACATCTACTCAAGGCGCATATTGAATGGTAAGGTTTGAAATTAAATTTGATGCCTTGAGCACTTAGGAACTTTAAGAGTCTCATTATCCAAATTAAAAGGAGGAGGGCGCAAATCATAGCTTGAGTATTGAGGCGCAAATCCCCTAAGCAACCTTCAATTTCGTCACTTAGATAATTTCAATTATCATCTCCCTCTCAAGGCGCATATGAGGGTCCTTACTTTCACTCTAACGCCTTAAATTTTTTTTTTTTTTTTGTTTCAGCATCTTTTCCTAGGCGCAGATTCATGGGTGAATTTCCATTTCTAACACTTGATGAAATTTCGCTTTCTCCTCCTCTGGTAGCTTTGAGTTTGGGGGGGCGCATTTGCCAGGCTCTCCTTCTGGTTGAGGGCGCATATCCATGTGTGAACTTCCAGTTTGAGGTACAAGAAAAACCCACAGGCAGCTTGCTATTTCTCCATAGGCGCATATGATACATGGAGTTTTCAATTTCATTCTCCAGAGGCGCATTTCATATCATCAACTTCCAATTTCACTCTTCATCTTTGGGCGCAAATGCCATGGCACAAGTTCTTAGAAGAATTTCTTGATACCTTGCAAGGTTAGGCGCATTTTGAGGTTGAAGCTTCAATTCTCTCTGGTGAGCGCATTTCACATGGCGGACCTTAAGTTTCACAACACTTAGCATTTTTCAATCTAACTCCAGCCTGGGGCGCATTTCAGACCTTGTGCTTTCATTTCGTTCGCCTAGGAAAGCTTTCCAACCCTCTCTTATAATTCAAGGCGCATTTGAAGGGTCAAGGTTCCACTTTTAATGACTTAGAAGAATTTCGAGGCCCCTTCTCTTCATAGCGCATTCTCATGTGTGAGCTTTTCATTTCGAACACTTAGCATTTTCCAAGTCATCCTCAGGCGCATTTGGACTATGGTGCTTCCAGTTTGAAGAGGGGCGCATTTTGACCCATGGACGTTCAATTTTCCATCACTCCAAGTGACTAAGGCGCATATGAGTGTTGCTTCTTCAAGTTAAAGGCGCAAATAGCATGCCATACTTCCATTTTGATACTTAGACAATTTTTTTACCTTCAACACCCAGGGGCGCATTTACTATGAGGAGCTTCCAGTTTATGGCTTAGGCGCAAATCATAGGGTCTACTCTTAGTTTCATTACTTGGGCGCAAATCATTTGTCAAGCTTTCAATTTATCATGGGCGCATTTCAGAGGGTGAACTTCCACATTACATGCCTTAGAGAATTTTCAACTCATCTTCAATCCAGGCGCATTTCACTGGGGTGGCGTTGAGTTTTCCAGACTTAGTCAATTTTCTGTCCTTTTTCAACTTCTCAAGGTGGATCTCAATGCTGGACTCCAAATTTTATCCATTTTAGCGAATTTTATACCCTCTGCCAGATTTAAGTTGATTTTCCTCTGTCAACCCTAATTCGCCCTGAGTTTCTATTTTTAGAAAGTTCTCTGAATCTCGCGCCGTCAACCGAATTTTGACCTTGGAAAGCCTGATTTTCACCCTGCTCTGAATTTCGACTGACTTGTACTGTTGATGCCTGATGCCCATCCGCACCTGCTATTTTTAGCAACCTGCTAAAAATAGAAACTGCTCAGAAAGTCTTCAAATTTCATGTGTCAATTGCCTGAAGTGTGGTGGTCGTGGCTGGATGCTGCTTTTGCCTGACTGTCCTGCTTCGCCCTTGATTTTAGGAAACCCTAATTTCTCCGTCTTGGCCTGCTAAAAATAGCAATTATCTGATTTCTCATTCTCTGCAACTTTGTTAGCCTTGAAATTCGCGCCACGGATCCCTTGTCACATGTTTGACTTGTTCTTGCCGAGATTGGTGTTGCCCTGCTATTTATAGCTGCTTCTGAAGTGACTTACTATTTATAGTAAGTGCTCGCTTCTGAGACCTCCTTAGCTCCGTTTGTCTTGAAATTTGGACAGTGCACTCCTCGTTGATGAACTTGCCCGTCTGCGCCGACGTCTGAGGTCAACTTTCTATTTATAGCCTGTGCCTGGAACACCTTACTAAAAATAGCAAGTTTTCCGATTGCCTTCAAATTTTGCCAGCAAACCTCCTGAAAGACGCTGATCGCAGTGGATACTTCCGTTTTAGGGCACTTTGTCGTTTGACTCCTTATTTTTAGCTCTCAAGCTTGAAACCCTAATTTTATGCATGTTCCTCAGATGAGCTCCATTTGACCTCGTTTCAGTTGTGTGATGATCAGTTTGCAGTCCTGAAGTGCCGAGCTGCTGCCTTAGTGGTACCTGCTAAAAATAGAAAGCGGCCGAAAAAGTGACCGTCCGGTTGATGGATGATCTTGCATGTGACATTGCCCGAAAAATCCAGAAAAACCCAGAAAAACCCAGAAAAATTTACAACATGCAAGCACTGGCTAAAAATAGTAAGTTTATGAAAAGTGGTCAGTTCCACTTGCATGTTACACTGTTGCGAAGCTCTTGGAAAACCCAGAAAGAATATGCCAACATGCACTGAAAAAGTCTGCATGCAAACCCTAATATTCCGCCTCCAAAGGCTGAATGCTGAAAGTTGTCATCCTACTTTGCATGTCATATCATTGCGAAGGTCTTGAAAAACCCAGAAAGAATCTCCGGACATGCATCAAAAAATATAACCTGTAGACCCTGAAATCTGCTCTGGAAGCTGGACTACTAAAAATAGCAAGTCGTCTGTTTTTGCTCAAAATTTGTCAGGAATGAACTCGAAGCGTTCAAAATGTAATGAAGTTGTCAAAATGTGAAAATCTCGAGGAAATCAACCCTAAACTGACACTTACTAAAAATAGAAAGTTGGCAGAACTCGGTGAAAATTTAGGGGTTACTTGCTGAAAGCGTGGTGATAGCATTGCTAGGCTCGAAAGCTGATCAATCGACTCAATTTGACCCCGAAGTGACCTAAAGATGTGAAACCCTAATTTCAACACTTGGCCAAATCTTCGCGTTCAAGCTTGCAGACGGGAGCGTCCCGGGAAAGCAGATAGCAGAACAGAAGCAGAAAGAGAGACAAAACCAAAGCCAAAAGACCAGAATGGAGCAAAAATTTATGGGTCCCCATCTTGAATGGGGCGATGTGTGAAAAGGTCACAACATCTGGCGACTCCACGGGAAAGTGTTGAAAAACACTTTAAGAATTGAACCTTGATCAAATCTTCCTCAAACCATCATACAGAAAAGACACTTACTCAAAAAGGGAGAAGAATCCGATATTGGATCAGAACACTTTCATCTAAGACCCTGTGAGTGTGTGCATTCGTTCCATTCCTAAACCATCTCGACTTCCGGAATCGGCCGCAGCAAGTTATATAAATATCTTAACTTCAAAAGCATCCTGGACATTGCCCCGCTGCCAGTCAGGCGTCCATAGCCCCGGCGAGGTTGTTGCTACAATTCTCGCGAATATTGCTCCACTGCCGGTCAGGCGTCCATAGCCCCGGTGGAGTTACTCGCGTGTTCCCAAAACCAATATTTCATAATATTTCTTTCATTTTTCATTTCTCATTTTTTGTTCTTCAGATAATTCTTTTAAGCACGTTTCCTTTTTCCTTCTTTTGATTTCTCCGTCAATTCCTTGATTGGCTGGTAGGCAATGAAGCCTCCAATGGGTTTGAGAATTGTAGTGGCGCTGAAGCAAGATGTAAGATTTTCACCTGCTGAGACCTTTCCCAAGAAACCAAAATGACTCAGAATGGAGATAGGTAAGGTGTTTAGGATCTTCAGACTGGATGATGACAAGAGGAAAACAACCTTAGTCTTTTTCAAAATTTTTGCAAATTCCAGCGGAAAGAAACCATGTTGTGAGAGTTAAAACCATCATTACCCCCTTCGCAGCGGGAAAACCCTAAATCCTTGCCCATTCCAAACCAAAACCACTTGAGCGGACAACTCAAGGGACGGAAACGCCAAACCAAAAACCCAAAGGGTAACAAACCAAAACCAAAACAAAGGAAAACAGGAAAACAAACGGAAAGCAAAAGAACGGGAAAGCAAACCCTAATCTAACTATGTTACAAAACAGGCTCTCGGAGAGAACCTAGGACTGGAAATAATGCTTGAGGAACTGTCCGTTGACGGGCAACGGGACATCCTCCCCTGTCAATGTACGCAATCTAAATGCATTATCTCCAAGGATTTCAGAAATTTGATATGGGCCCAACCACAACTTGTCGAACTTGTCATGATCCCCTTTCTTCTTGTCATGATCCCCTTTCTTCTCGTGGGCCTTGTCCCAGTATAAAACCAAGTCAGAAATCCTGAACGACTTGATCTTAGCTTGTTTATCAAACCATCTCTTCACCACTGCTTGGTGTCTTGCCAAATTCTCAAGAGCTTCGTCTCTTTTCTCTTCTAAGTGCATTAACTGAGACAATCTTGTTTGAACTTGATCCTCTCCTTCGAGGTATTCTTGAATGAACTGGAGAGTTGGGATCCTCAACTGGACTGGAAAAACCGGATCCTGTCCGTAGACCAAATGATAGGGAGATGTCCCTAAGGAACTCTTCGTTCTAATCCTGTCTGCCCATAGGGCAAACCTCAACTGCGTGTGCCAATCTTTTGGATTCTTGTCCAACAGCCTCTTGATAGCATTCAGTAAATTCTTATTCGTGGACTTTGCTAGTCCATTCCCCTGCGGGTAGTAGTTGGAAGAAAACTTCAGTGTGATTCCATACTCGAATGCCCAATTTGAAAATTTTAATGATGAGAAGGCTGGACCATTGTAGCACACTATGGCATGAGGGCATCCAAATCTTGTGACAATATTTTCCTCAAGGAACCTGATGACCACATCCGTAGTGCACTGTTTCAGAGCCTGAGCCTCTGTCCATTTGGTGCAGTAATCTGTAGCTGTCAAAATGTATCTATGTTGACCTGAAGATGGCGGGTTAATCATGCCAATAAAGTCCAATCCCCATTTCGCAAAGGGCCTAACCTCGATCACTGGCTGCAAAGGCATAGCTGGGTGTTTCCCTCTGTTCGCTGCTGTTTGACATATGTGACAAGCCTTTACATGCTCGTAGGTGTCTTTGAAGAGCGTGGGCCAATAGTATCCAGCCCTTAAAATCTGGTGAGCTGTGGCTAGACTACTTCCATGTCCAGTCCCAAACTTTTCTTGGAAATGCTCTATCAGTTGCTTTACTTCTTGTTTTCCCACACATCTTAAATAGATTCCTTCATAATTTCTCCTATAAAGCACTGATCCCTGGAGCATATACCTTTGACTTTTCATTCTCAATGCTCTCTGCTGGACTGGATTCAAGTGGCGAGGGCACCTATGATTCAACAAGTAATAAACGGTGTCGTCGTACCACTCCCCTGGAGACACTTCTTCCAACACATACGTCTGTTGAACTAATTCTGGACCGACCATTGCAATCGTCTGAGCCAAAGCCTGTCCTCGGACTAACTTCATGGGCTGTATTTCTATGTCATATTCCTGCAAAGTGGCGACCCACTTGCCTCTTCTTTCTCCCAATTCATTTTGCATCAACAAGGTTTTCACTGTGGCATCTGGAACTATTGCATGGACTTTGCTTCTCAAAAGGTAGTGCCTAAATTTCTTAACAGCCTTCACCAAAGCGTATGCTTGTTTCTCAACACTGGGGTATCTCAGCTCGGCCTCTGTTAGTGGAGCACTCATAAAAGCAATTGGGTGCTCGTCCTTTTCTTCTGTTCTTTGTGTCAACACTGCTGCACAAGTATGTTCCGAGGCAAAAGAATACAAATAGAAAGGCTTGGTGTAAACTGGGCTGACCAACACTGGAGCGTCCACTATAGCTTGCTTAATCTCATCAAAAGCCTTTCTGGTCTGTGGGGTCCATTCAACCTTCGCATTCTTCTTCAGCATTTCATTTAGCGGCCTTACTATCTCAGCAAATCTAGTTATGAACTTTCTAACAAAATTAATCTTGCCGAAGAATGATCTTAATTCTTTTTGACTACCTGGCAAGCCGATCCTGGAGATAGCCTCAATACGTTCTGGGTCAATTGAAATACCCTTCTCTGAGATAACATGACCCAATAGTTTACCTTCTGTCACACCAAATAAACATTTCTTAGCATTCAAGGAGACACCAAATCTTCTGCACCTCTGAAATATCTTTCTTAGATCCTCAACATGGTCCCTTCTTTTCTTTGAGAATACAGTCAAGTCATCCATGTAAATAATTATGCACTTTCCTACCAAATCTCGGAAGGCGATATCCATAGCTCTCTGGAAAGTGGCTCCTGCGTTAATTAAGCCGAAAGGCATTCTCCTGTATGCGAAGGTTCCCCACTTTGTGGTGAATGTTGTCTTCAGTCTGTCTTCTTGTTCAACCATCACCTGGTTATATCCTGAATATCCGTCCAGGAAGGACATCATCTGTGAGCCATTCACTATTTGCAATACCTCATCTAATGAAGGCAAAGGATAATTATCCTTTTCAGAGGCCCTATTCAAATTTCGGAAGTCTACGCACAACCTTATCTCTCCGTTCTTTCTAACTGGAACAAGATTGGCGACCCATGTGGAGTGCCTCACTGGAAAAATAATCTTGGCTGAGAGAAGCTTCTTGACTTCCTGATAGATCAATGGTTCTAGCAATGGATTCACTGGCCTCTGCCTCTGCCTGAATGGCTTATTGCCTGGCTTTAGTGGTATTGTATGTGTAATCAGTGATGTATCATACGTCTTCAAATCTTCATATCCCCAGGCTATCACTTCTGGAAATTCTTTCATTACCTTCAAGATGCCTTCTCTTTCTTTTGATGTACAAATCTTTCCAATAAAAACATTCTTCACTCGTTCATCCGTTCCTAGATTGACAGCTTCACAATCATTGCCTTGGGTGCTCTGGTTTCTACTTAGCTTATCAGGATCAAACAATCTTTCCAATTCAACCATTCCTCTCGGAATGACATTCGTCTTCAAATTAAGGATACCTTCAGTATCAAACTCCGCTTCTTCAGTTTCTTCCTGATCAATGATTTGTGCCTCGAATACGCCTGAGCACGTGAGAAAGTCTAAAATCTGTTTATCATCATCGAACACTTGAAAGTTCTTTATGTTGTCAGGGATGGCTGGTGTTGAAACCAATTCTACTGTAAACTTCTTCAATCCTTGCATAGCCAAAGGTTCCAGAGAACTAGCAGCTTGCGCGAGCGAATTTGCAACTGGATTCTTGGACCTATACACTTGCTTTATATTAAATGCATCAAAGCTTTCTATCAAATCCCATACTCTGTTTCGGTACCGGCCCAACCTCTTGTCGTGACAAGCGTACTGTTTCTTCACTTGGCGGACCACAATATCAGAATCTCCGAAGGCGTGTACTATCTTGACTCCTTTCTGAATGGCGAGGAGCAACCCATGAATTAAGGATTCATATTCAGTGACATTATTGGTGCATGCAAATTGAAGCCTGTAGGCACCCAAGTATGCCTCTCCGGTTGGGCTAATGAGTTCGAACCCTGCTCCGTTGCCTTTCTTCGACTTTGATCCATCGAACCTCAAAGTCCACACTTGATTCTCCATGAGGGGGCTGGGGGACTGAACATATGTATCCTTTTGGTTGCATATCCCTGAAACTTTTTCTTTGATCTCTGACTGAATTTTGTCATCCTCTACAAGTTCAAAATGTAATGAAGTTGTCAAAATGTGAAAATCTCGAGGAAATCAACCCTAAACTGACACTTACTAAAAATAGAAAGTTGGCAGAACTCAGTGAAAATTTAGGGGTTACTTGCTGAAAGCGTGGTGATAGCATTGCTAGGCTCGAAAGCTGACCAACCGACTCAATTTGACCCCGAAGTGACCTAAAGATGTGAAACCCTAATTTCAGCACTTGGCCAAATCTTCGCGTTCAAGCTTGCAGACGGGAGCGTCCCGGGAAAGCAGATAGCAGAACAGAAGTAGAAAGAGAGACAAAACCAAAGCCAAAAGACCAGAATGGAGCAAAAATTTATGGGTCCCCATCTTGAATGGGGCGATGTGTGAAAAGGTCACAACATGAGCTTTGATCAGGCATAACCTTTGACTAGCTATCGGGACATATAAAGGCAGAGAATACAAAAAAACCAGTGGGGCATCGAAGGAAGTAGGAGAGTAGAACAGGACAATCAGCACTGCTCTATCAGTTAGTAAATATCAGTTTATGATTTCAGATTATATCAGTCAGCATGATTATTTTATGGTTTTGAGATTTATGAATTAATCTATATTATGGTAGGATCTTTTATATAGGATCATAATGTATTGTTCAAGTATAGTTGACGATTCATGCTCATGCTTACTTATATCTTGCAATTAATATATTGATGATAGATCATCGATAGGAAATAAAGTAAGAGATCTGCTGGTAAATAAGGATCCAGTTGTATTATAAGTGATATATTTGTGAGGGGATAATGAAAGGGAATAATGCATTATTAAATGGGATCAAGGGCTCATGCATATTATT
Organism: Sequoia sempervirens; assembly: GCA_007258455.2. Classification (NCBI taxonomy): domain Eukaryota; kingdom Viridiplantae; phylum Streptophyta; class Pinopsida; order Cupressales; family Cupressaceae; genus Sequoia; species Sequoia sempervirens. The sequence goes on from VDFB02016061.1 coordinate 25,328, forward strand.
ATATATATTCTATGATATCATTATCCTAATCCATTATGTTTTGATGATATGATTATTTGCAAGTCTGAATTTGATTAAATTACTATGTGTGTATTTGCACCATGATAGAGGAAGGGGGATTACAAAAGGGGAAAGTGATGGGGCACTCCCTAGGTACACAACCTCTATAATGGAGGACCAATGCGTTCTATAATGGAGGACTAAGTGTCCTATAATGGGGAACCAAGTAGTGTTACTGATGTGATTATTGCAAATACGAATTTAATTAGTTTATAAGGAGCCCAATCATGAGGGAATGGAAGGGGATGGAATCATGGAACGATGGGGGAATTGGAATCCTTACTAGGCAGGCCACCCCATATGAATGGCATGCACTACATGGGGCCGCCTCATATGAATGGCATGTGCCACATGAGGTCAAGGAGGCCACCTCATATGAATGGCATGCGCCACATGAGGTCAAGGGGGCCACCTCATATGAATGGCATGTGCCACATGAGGTCAAGGAGGCTAAGATACCCTGTCAAACTCCCCCTTCTTCCATGATCCCCCATGATTGAGCATCCTCAAGGTGGAGTCAATATAAGGAGATTGATCATGAGGCAATGGAGATTGCTAGAGGATTACAATGAGTAGGCCTCTTCTAGGTACGCCATCTGGGGGGGGACAAGATGAGCCCACAAAGGCCAAGGGGGTGCGACCTTCATTGCAGAGGGTATTGCCCTTGGGCCTAGGGGAGTTGGCTACCAGGACACCTTTCACATTCTCACTCCTCCATCATGGTGGATCGAATCCTTCAAGGATGTTAGAGTACCTGGTGATTGGATTAATGATTGATCAATAGTTTAGTTTATTGATACCTAGTTATGGCAAACTACTAACTATTATTGTTGTGATAAATGATTCCCATTTTGCTAATCAATTTGATTATGGTAAATGGTTCTAACCTCTATGCAAGACTTCAATCAAGGTTTCAATCAGGTGAAAAGTATTCTCTAACTTATTTGTTATTTGTGAATTAAGGATTCAGGGCAAGATTTAGGGCATTCCCAATTGGGGACATTACAACATAGGCATTAATAGATAGAGAAATCTTTTCGAAGGCTTCTATTTATTAAAGCCGATACTTGTTATTACTGCAAGAAGAAAGCATATCAATTGTGGCACTTTGCCATGTTTAAGAGTGAACTCGATGTTGCAGGTCAATCCACCTTGTAATTGCTTATGAATCTATCTGACCATTTGTTTCGAGTACTGTTACAAGACCTTCCCAGCATTGTGGGGTATTTGAAATTTTTAATACAACCTCTTGATCAATGCTTGGTTTGGAGAGAGCATTCGCCACCCATTTACCTCTCTATAGACATGAGATATGTTATAATCCTTTAGTTGCTCTAGAAATGAAATTATTTTAGCTATCCACAGGTTCATTCTACAATTTGGGGCATTTTTTGAGGATATTGCTCTTATGACAATTTCTGAGTCACCCTCTATATCAATTGAATGCATTTCATTGTCCACACAAAATTTTAAGCCTTTGAAGATTGCAGCGCATTTTGCTTCATTTTTTGTGCTAGATGGTAATTTTTTGGAAGCACCCCAAATGAGTTTCCCAACTTCATTTCTGATTATGAAATCGGCACTAGATGGACCCAGGTTTCCCCTTGAGGCCCCATCAAAATTAAGCTTTAATCTTCCCCTTGGAGGTAACTCCCATTGAGCCTTTGTCCTCTTTTTGCTCTTTAGGAGATGCCCTTTTGGAGGAGTTATTATAGGCTACTTTCTAATCATTTTCTGATCCCAAGCAGAGAAAAAATTATAATTTTTCCTTTTTGACGTTGTATTGAAGTGTTCGCTCACCCCACATGCAATTTTCCGAATTATGCCTTCAATTGGAGTGTACTTTTCCTTAAAGATTCTTGCATTCCGTTCCTTCCAAAGCTGCCAAATTATTAGGGCAGGAACTTCGAGCCATAAACCTGCCATTGCTGAACCTTTCCCGAAAAGAGGCCATGATTCAAAGATACCAAACAGATTGTTCGAGAGGGCTTTTCCATTCCAATTTGGAGCAAAAGGTGTACCAACAAAGTTGAGCAAATTCACATTGAACAAGAAGGTGGTGGATTGTTTCATCATTTTTTAGACATAGAACACATCTATGAGGACTAGAGATACCTATACGATTCAGCTTCTCCCCTGTTAAGATTCTTTCGTGGAGGGCAGTCCATGCGAAAGCCCCTGCTTTCAGGAGGAAAAATTTCCCCCAACATAATTGAGTTGGCAACTTTGATTGATCTTTGTCCTTTCTTATAATTTCATAGCCCAACTTCAACGTGTATTCCCCAGAATTGGCTGCACACCTTTTGATTATATCAACCTCCCTTGTAAACATGATGCTTCTCTGGCCAATCCTGCATTAAGCAATGCTTTGGGTTTAGCCTCCAACATATCAAAGTCTTTCCATGCAAATTCATATTTGCCCCTAGACCTTTCATATGTTTACATATGAGCGCAAGTTTTTCCCATACTAAGAGCTTGTTGCATGAATGGATTCCTCCATATGTGGTAGTTTGTCTAAAGGTTCATACTTGTTCCAAGAATTGTGCCAGAATGAGGCACGACTCCCATCTCTTACCACCCAAGTCACATGTTGGGTTATGACCGATCTGCAATTTAGGATAAAATTCCAGATTGCAAAGCCCTTTTCTGTGCTGTCTCGTTTTTGACTTCATGAAGAAATATAGTATTATTTTAATTAATTAATACTTTCCTCCAATTGTTAATTCAAAAGGGAATTTAATTAATTAAATAATATTATACTATTGTGACTTATTAAATGCAAATTCAAAAAATAAAGTCAACTAGAAATTAAAAGATGGAGGAAGAAGGAAAATTGAAGAGTCAGGTAAGCGAAGGGTCGTGGCAAAGATTATAAAAGAATCTTGCAAGCAAATTGAGGGGGTATGTTGAGTTTAGTTCTCTTTGAGTATTGGATCCTCTGTGGTATAGGAGTTTGGGTTTCTCGTTGCTCCATCTCAGTCAGGTTTCTCTATTGCTGCAGACACCCTAGCCGGTTGGAACGATCACTCGGATCTTTCACTATGTGTTGTACTTCTAGATTAGGATAGGAATTTCTGAACTCACCCTAGTTCTGGTTTCTAGATGAAATTTCACAATTTTCTGAAGTCTCTTAAGGAGTCAAATTGTATGTTTTGGTGTTGTTGTGGATTGAAATTTATATCATTTAATTCTTAGCAGTTAGCATTCGAGGAAGTAATCAGAGTCGTGCTTAAGATGTTTGCTTGTATTATTCCGCCATCATATTGGTAATTGCAACATCAAATAATTTCAAAACAAGTGGTCAATTCTGCTAATCAAGGTGGAATAAATAAACATTATTTCTATTGTCAAGAGAGCCGGGTGTCTTAAGGAGCCTCTAAAGTGTTTGATAGTATTTGATTTGTTGAAGTCGTGGCCACTAGCATAAAGAAGGGAACCGAGTAGAGGTGGTCAAAGGAAATACAAAGTGAACAATTAGCTCAGCTTGGGTAAGGATGCAAGCAGAGTGAATATCTGTTGTGATCTGGGAAACAATATATCTGTGGAATTTTCCTATAAAAGGAGTCGAGGGGAATTCAAAAGGGATGCAAATATTCTAAACCGCCATCTATTTCCAAGTGCGACTAAGGAAAGAAGCTGAGTTGTGACTAAGGAAAGAAGCTGAGTTTCCAATCTTTAGTGTGATGATAGCCATTTCCTCCAAAAAGATGAAGCTGAGGAATGTATTAAGTTTAACATTGCAGATTATCAGGTTTCCTTCAGTCACAGGCCCGTGCAATTCAAATTCCATTATTTTGAATGGTTATTGCAATAGCCGTCTTCTTGCAAAGAATCAAAGAGAGATTTGCCTGGGAAAAGACGGGAGATACAAAATCGAGGCGTGAAGAAGCAAAGATGCCAAGCGATCTTTAGAGCTAGAAAATTATAAGTCTTTAAAATATCATAGCCGTGATTTGAAGAGTTGTTTAATTGGTGGCATCAATAAATTACTGTTTCCGATACATTTCAAGGTTGCCGTTACTTAATATTATAGTGTGGAAGGCGGCGTCTATGATGGGGCGTTTAATTCTTAATTCCTCTACAATAGTTTCTGATGAATAATGTGGCACCCTTAAGAAATTGAGGAGTTGAAGTTTTATCGGGAGGAGCTTTTGATAGTTGACAGATTAAATTTAATCGTGGCATGGTATGGAGTTTCCACATCACACAAGAGACGTAATAGTTCTGCCGTCAGATGCTTAGTATTGATTGGGAGATGGGATATCAAGAATTGTTAAGAGGATTTCATGAATTGCTGAAGCCACTATTGCCTTTTAATATTCCCTGCTTAATGTATCGGGAGCAGAATATCATCTAGCGGTGAAGTAATAATATAGTTGAAAATTATAGCTGGGCGAACTAGGAGAAATGAAGTAGTTGGGAAAAGTGTGAGCCTCTAGCTGGAAAAATATTAGCAGTGCTGAATATTTTATAAAGTCTGCATATGAAGTGGTCAAATTGTGACGCGTATCCAGTATCATTTCCAGGTGCTGCGTATATGGGTGATATGTGCTTCTACCACAATAAGCAATTGTGATATAAGGCCATACTTGTAGTGGCCAAGGGACTCATTGAAGGATCGAATATTCTTTGTGGCATATGGGTGTGGAATGTTGGTCCAGACATTAAGGTTAGGAATATAAAAATCTAATGTATGCAATATACATCTACAATCCAATTACTTTTGGGTTTCTGTATATGATTGATTGCTTTGGCTTATGTATACAATTGATTACTTTTGTTTTTTGTATTTTCAATGCTGTATGATTGCAAATTTAATTGTAAGAAGATTCGGTGGAGTTGCCAGTAAACAGCTGTATGGTATAAAGTATTGATAAAAAAAAATAACCCACTTAGAGCAGTTTTTAAATAACTGTTTGACGTAATGCCTGAGTAATTTCAGTTGGTGCAATCGAAAAATTATAAGTACATTTAGGGCAGCTCACTACTGCCATAAAATCCAGCACATCACCAATTAATGTCTTGAAGGAGTTTGTTGCATGAATGGATTCCTCCATATTTGGTAGTTTGTCTAAAGGTTCATACCTATTCCAAGAGTTGTGCCAGAATGAGGCACGACTCCCATCTCTTACCATCCAAGTCACATGTTGGGTTATGACCAATTTGTAATTTAGGATAAAATTTCAGATTTTAGAGCCCTTTTGCGGGTTGACGATTGTGAGAATCCTATCATCCTCCTGAGAATCCAAATACTTGGTCTTCAACACTTTGGACGAAGGAACCTCCGAGTTTTTATACATCCACAAGATGAATTTGGCACCCGACGCCTTGTTTTGAATCTCCAGCCATTTGACATCGGCGCGACCATGCATCTTTGGTTTGATGACTATGTCCCACGCCAACAGTGGGATCCGCTTCTTCTCTTGCAACCCATCCACAACAATTTTCATTGAATTCCTATCAGTCTTTTCACCACCTTGTTTGGAATTTGCAAAGATGATAACATGTAAATTGGTATGGCAGCGATGACTGCCTTGAAGATTGTTAGTCTCCTTGCTAATGTTAACCACCTTCCCTGCCAAGAATTGATTTTGAACTTACACTTATTGATTGTATCTTCCTTCAAAAGACTTTTAGCTTGTCTTTTAAAGAGAGGTATGTCTATATATTTAGAGGGGAGCGATCCTATGTTATAGCCCAAAGCATTCGATAGTCTCCTTTGCATACCTTTTGCAATGTTAAAGAAAAAGATGACAGACTTTTTTGAGTTCACGTTTTGCCCTGTCTCCAAACTAAAGTGTTCCACCGCCGATTTCATAACATCAATTTCGGCCATTGTTGAGCATCCGAACAGTATAGTATCATCTGCAAAAAGCTGATGTGATATTGGCGGGATGGACGAAACCAAGTTGATGCCCTTCCAAAGCCCGTTACATCTCAATTTTTTTATATGACGACTTAAGGCATCGGCCATAATAGCAAAAAGGAAGGGAGATAGGGGATCTCCTTGTCAAATACCTTTGGCACTATTAAAAAGTCCATAGGGGGATCCGTTTATGATTACAGAATACCTAGGCGATGAAATGTAGCAGAAGACCCATTTAAGCCATTTTTCCCCAAAACCCATTTTCTGCATCATCTTCATTAGAAAATGCCATATGACCTTATCATAGGCCTTGCTCAAATCGAGCTTGCCCACCATGCCATTTTTATTTGATTTCTTCATAGAGTGGAGTGCTTTATGCACTAGTACGACACCATCCATAATGTTCCTCCCTGGAACAAAATCACTTTGTTCTTGGGTAATTATGCAAGGTAATATAGGTTTGAGCTTGTTTTCCATTACCTTGGTAATTATCTTGTAGATCGAGTTGCTTAGTGAAATGGGTCGATAATCCGAAAAAGATTCACAATTTTCCTTCTTCAGAATGAGTGCTATATTGGTGTTGTTTAGATCTTTCAGAATTTTGTCTTTCTCCTAGATTCTTTTACAACTTAATACACTTCATCTCCCAAAAAGTCCCAACAAACCTGGTAAAAGAGAGAATTAAACCCATCCGGGCCTAGTGCCTTTTTTGGTTGCATTTGAAAGGTTGTTGATTTGACTTCCTCAAAGGTAATTTCAGCAACTAGCATTTCATTTGCTTCTGGAGTTATTACTTTTACCACGTCATCAATGATGCTACAATTCATCCATTGTGCTTCACTGTTATCCCCCAATAACTGTTCGAAGTAATCTACACCTGCCTTCTGCATGCCTTCCTCATCATTAATAGTTTGTCTCTGCCTGTTTTTAATTTGTACAATTCTATTCCAACTTCGTTTGATTTTCATGGAATTGTGGAAAAATTAGTGTTTAAGTTGGCTTCATCCAGCTAGGTGTCTCTAGATTTAGCCTTCCAGTAGCTTTCTTCCCTAGCGAGCAATTCATTGTACTTAGCCATTAGACCTTTCTCCAGTTGAAAGTCTTCATTTGTCATGCCGTACTTTATGAATTTCTCGTCTAGGGCTGCCAGTTCTTCCTCAAGGCATGCTTTTTCTTCAAAAATATTTTTAAAAACAGTTTTATTCCAATTCTTTATCCTGTCCTTCATACGATTTAATTTCTTTTGGAAAATAAACTTTTTGTTCCCCCCAATGCAATTGGTTCCAGCCACCTTTCTTTTGTCAAATCAATTATTCCTTTGTATTTGAGCCACATCTTTTCGAATTTAAATTGCCCCTTTGCTGGTTTTGATTTTTCACAAATGAAGAGCTCAACAGGGAAATCATCCGAAATTGGAATTGGATGGATCATTGTCTTTGGGAGAACATTTTCCTGCATCCAATCATTCGAGACAAGAAATCTATCTAATCTTTTTGCAATGTTAGTGAAACCTTTTCTTCTATTGTTCCATGTATAAGTACCATTCAAAGTTTTGATATCAATTAAATTGTTTGTTTCAACGAACCACGCGAAGTCTTTCTGTGATTGGGGAACCCTTCTTACTCCCCCAAGCATTTTAGTTAAATCTATTATTGTATTGAAATTACCCGCAAGAATTGATTTACTCTCAATTAATTCTTTAGCCACATATTCCCATTCAAATTTCTTTTCTTCTATTTTAATATGACCATAGATATTAAAAATTTGCAACTTTAAGTTGGAAGAAATAGATTTTACCTTTAATTTCATCCAATGCTTTTGTGAGATCATTGTTTCTGCTTGTATACTTGATGCATTCCAAAGGACGCTTAGACCCCTTGAGGCACCTTCTGCATCCACAAAAACTCCTTTCCAGCCTTTGCAAGGATTGATAAAGGATATCGTTTCGGAGCTTGCTAACTTTGTTTCTTGAAGAAGGATGATATCTGCATTTATGCAATTGAACGAGCATTTCACTAGTCGCCTCTTGTTAGGGGCATTAAGTCCCCTAATGTTCTAGGTTAGGATCTTCATCTTCCCACAAGGGAGGAGCAGCCTCCTTTGGATCTGAGCATGTAAGATTTTATTGAAGCTTGATCACCTTTTTGCGCTTCCTCCTCCCTTTTCTATTTATTGGTCTTTCTACCAGTTTTTGGGACAAAAACAACCTTAGTAGATTGGCTAATGTGTCTTGGTTTGATGATATCAATACTATCTTTTGCTTCTTTAAAAGATTCGTTGTCACTGTCATTGCAATCTTCTTTTCCTAGAGTCTCTGTGTTCTGTAACAAGGCAATCTCAGATATTGGGATCGTGGGAAAATCTGCCAATTCCCTTTTCTCAATGTGAGGATTTTCGTTAGGCCAATCAAAGTTACGAGGTTCTGCAACCATAAGGGCCTAATCCTTGCAATTTGGTGGGTTTTCATTTGTATCAACTGAAATGAAGGAAAAATGTGGGATGGATAGGAGACCTAAAATTGAGGTACCTATGTCAAAAAGCAAAAGGGGGTGTCCACCTAATCACAAATCCACCTTTTCCATGTTCATTAGGAAGAGGGATAGTGCCACAAATGATTAGAATTGACTTGCAACCCTCAAGGTGAGTCAATTCTAAGTTTGGACCCTATGCTGCCCTTATGATAGAAATGACTAAACAACAGTTTTTGGGAGAAGAATAAAAAGTGCATTAACAATCCAATTTATGAGATCTAACACTTGAAACATGAAGTATTATGATAATACTGACAGAAACAACCATTAACCAACAGATTTGAGAAGGTTAGGATGGTGTTTATCTAGCTCTAAAAGTGGGTTTCAGGCTCTGCTGAAGGACATATTTGCCCAGGGGCGAATAGGTCTTTGTATAGGAGTCTGAAAATTCTTTTTGCAGTCCTTTGATCCCAGATCTAAGCTTTTGATCCCCCAGGTTTTACTATCGGAAAGCCGGAAATAAAACCTGTAGATGAGTTTCTGTGTCTTGACAACTTTGATGACAACTTTGACAACTTTGCAAAATTACATGTTTGATCCAATTTCAAATCTTCACCTATAAACCTGCAAACACAAAGGAGAAAAATGTTTGTTTTTGGTGGATAAGGGTTTGCCTTGGTCAAACCCTAGTTTGGTAATTAAACCTTGATAATGAAATAATGATAAAATGAAGGAATTGATGAATGAACAAAGCTTGTTGCACCTCACCAAACCCTTTAATGGCTGCCCTTAGAGTACTGAAGTCTAACACATCACTACAAGGATTGGATCTTGCATGAAATGGCTTGATTGCTTGATAGATCTTGATGCTTGAATGCTTGCTTGAAACTAGAAACCTACATCACAATGTTAGCTCAAAAACATGCATGAACTCACATAGATCTTGACATCATGATAGGATCTTGAATGCTGCAATAATTGACTGATAAATCTGCTCTCCAATGCTTTTGACAATAGTCTTTGCTCTTAAAATTGATCTCTTGAAGTCTTAGATTGCTTAGGATTTGAATTTGATAAAAAAACCTTGTATTTATAGTTATTTCCTTAATTACCCGACAATTAAACATCACAAGCCGACCTTTGCAATTTGAATTTAGATCATAAGAATGCCACAAAAAACATATTAAAAAATGGGTCCTGAGACTTAAGGGGGACCCATTTGCCCTTGGGTGAATGAGTCCTAGGCCCTTGTCATGCCCTCAAAATTATAACACTAAAATATGAAGTATTGAAATACAAATAAATAAATAGAATGAATAACAAAATAAATATAAAAATATAAATATAAATATTAGCAATTTAAATATTATTATAATTATAATTATCATAAGATAATATTATAATTATAATATAAGCATTAAACAATACAAAATAGAACAATTGATATTATTAATTATAATTATTATAATAATAAAAATATCATATGAAACTAATATAACAATAATATGTTAACATATAATACACAACAGTGATTTGATTAAGCAAAGGGGATGCAGTGATTCATAAAGATTGCGATTCCATTCTCTCCATCAAAGGCAGCAATCCTTATGGAGGCAGTTATTAAATATAAAGGCAACGATTATGTAAGACAAGGAGGAGGAATCTAGGAGGGATCGAAGGATATGAGGAGTAACGATAATTATCAATTTAGTAAACACTTAGTAGTTAGAAACATCGATCAAAATAAAAGGGTCTATCCTTTAAGAAAAGGATATCACTTGGGGATGTGTCCCCTCATCTAAATAGGAAGTTATAAAAGGCAGAAAGGGGGAATAATAAAGGGGAATCAGATTTAAAAAAAATAGAGGCATAGGAAGTAGAAATAAATGAGAAATCTAGAGTATTCTTCTAAGTATAGCTGTAATGTCCCCATTTTATCTATACGCCCTTCGGTGACTGATAGCTTATTTCCGGAAGCCCGTAGGCTCATCAGGGGTAAAATTAGGGTTTCCTATCTTATTGGGGTTCTGAAGCATTTTTGAAGGTTTGCATGTATGAATTTTTGATGCATGTCTGGTGGGGTTTTCTAGGTTTTTGGAGAGCTTCAAAATGGTGTAACATGCATCTCCATCTGACAACCTTTTCCGGAACTTGCTATTTGTAGCCAGTATATTGGAGTTTCGAGATTTGGTTTGCGGTTTCTTTCTGGGTTTTCAGAGAGCTTCGTAGTAGTATAACATGCAAAATGAGTTAAGCAACTTTCTAGAATTTACTATTTTTAGTAAGTTCTATTATTAGCAGTACTCCGGTTGGCAACAACATAGTAAGCTTTCCACTTTGAGCAAAGTAGTTGAATATTCCCGAATTTGGCTTTCTGAGGTGGATTTTTGAAAAAATGATTTATTTAAATCATTTAATTATTCTAATGTGTTAATGACCCCTTGTTCTAGCACAATGACTTAAGCTGTTTTAAAATGGGGAATTTTGAGGGTGGATGCTTCATCAGGTTATTCATTTAATATTTCTAAGGTTGATTACTCTTGAGTTAGGACACCCTCATAAAGGAATTAAACATTTAAATGTTCTAATATATTTGCCAAGGTGATATGGACGTCTATTTGCAGAGGAGAAAAGGTGAATTTAAAAAGTTAAATATTTTCAAATCAAGAAAGGGCATCCCATTTGGAGAAGTTGAAGAGTCACCTCAAAACTTATAAAAGAAGGCCTTTGGTCTCTCATTTGGTATCTTTTGGTTTATGATGTCGAAATGCTGCTGAATTGAATTCAGAGCCCGACTAACGGGAAGCTTAGCAATTATACTCCATTCTTCGGGCCTGAAACTATAGCTCCCTAGATGGCTGATTGAGACTGTGCTTCATCCAGAAGTGTATATTGAACTTCATTGTTGGAGATTTGATGTTAATTATCAGATTCTATGTTTGTTGGTTCATCAATGGCTGCAAGGCGAATTTGAATACAGCTTTAAGGGTGATTTTTATTTGCACATGGGTATTGGTTCTTTCCATTTGTATGCTTGACGCGTCCCTTTTGGTGCAAGATCAGAATTTATGATGAAATGGTTGATTTTTTAGAGTGAGGTCAACCCTCTTTTAGGGCCGTACCATTCATTTATTGCCTTGGAATTCGTGCTGAGTGCTTTTGATGAGTTTGAGGCTTAAAAAAAGCTAGTTTCAAGGTTGCCTAGCTCTTGATGTGAAGACCTTTCAGTATGGTATGAGTTTTTGAAGTATGGTAAGAGATTCGTTCTTTTTGATATGTTGTTGATTGCTGGTTCTAAAACTTAGTTGGCAGATTTTATATCATAATTGTTTTAGAATTTGATTTCAGTTCATAACTTCAATAAATGAGAGATTCTTGAGTGGGAGATCATCTATTTTCATTGAGCTTTGAAGTTATTGTAATTCTTTTGTAAAATTACAGTTGTTTTCATTGTAAGACTGTAAATAGTAGTTCTCATAGTAATGAGACTCGGACTCGGTGAGGGCGACTCGGACTCGGCGAGGGCGACTCGGACTCGGCGAGGGCGACTCGGGACTCAGACTCGGCAAAATGAAAAAAAGTTGAAAAAACCCTAGAAATTTAGAGATTTTTAAGGATTTAAAACTTGTTTCAAGCACCTTTTATTGGATACAACACAAATAAAAGCAAATTTGATCACATGCACAAGTATACAACGATCACATAAGTATAATACTATAAAGTACACAAATTGTAGTTGCGCTGCTGAAGGAAATAGCATACTTAGATATATAAAATTAGTCAAATGTATGCAAAACTCATGGAATATGGAATCCATGACATCAAATGTTCCATACAAATATGAAATATCAAAAGTAAAACAATAGCTATAAGTCTATGACTCTATGCCCTATGGCATAGTGGAGCCAGCATCCTTCCTACGAAGGCGTCTAAGGGTCTTGGATGATGTTGCAGTTGCAGCCATAGTCTCTGCCTGTGTCTAACTCTCCATGCCACTCTCACCGATAGCAGCTATGTCTCCTCGTGCTCTAGCCTCCTCCTCAACCATGGCTGCAACCTCGGCCTCTCTCTCTGCCTGGTCCAACCAATCAAGGTCCTTGTCACTAAAGACTGCATCTATAGCCTTAGTGATCCACTCAAACTGTGGATCAACCTCCTCTAGACTGATCGGGGTTTTGTCGTGGTCAAAAAGCTTCCTGTATTTGAGCCGAAGGTTGTAATGAACATATACTAAGTCATTCATCCTCTCCACTGTCAATCTATTGCGCTTCTTGGAGTGTATGACCTCAAACATACTCCAATTGCGCTCACAACCAGATGAATTGCATGGCTGGATCAATATACGAATGACAATATTTTGCAGGATCGGTGTATCAGATCCAAACATATGCCACCATCTATCTGAGATGAGAAAAAGAAACAAAATCAATCTCATTTCAAGTTTCAAGTTCAAGTTCAACATTTAATAATAAATTATAATATAAAAAGATGAAAATTATGCCCTTAAATATATTTTTACCTGGTAGTAATGTCCTATTATCTTTGCACATTTGACGGCAAAGAAGTCTCCTTGTGCCTTAGTGAAGGCATCTATCTCCTGCAAAATATGTGTAGTAACAACGGGCAACATCTGCTCTATCGTCGTGTAGAGCTCACTAAGAATTTCTCTATCTGCATGGAAATCACGGCGGAATTGGAAGGCCGGATTTAGGAAACATGCGGCTGCATGGATGGGCCTATGAAGTTGGTTTTGCCATCTCCTATCAATGATATCCCAGATGGGATGATACTTCTCCTCAACTTCACCATAGACTGATTTAATGGCCTCTTTGGCCCTATCTATGCCTTCATATATGTAGCCCATTGCCGACTTCTCCCCATCTGCAACTCGTAGGAGAACTAGCAAGGGCTCAATAAACTGCAAAGTGCAAACATGTTTCACAAATAAGTGTGAACGAAAATAAACAAATAAAAGTAAGATATGATTAAAAATTAAAACATAATAAAGAATTAAATTTTACCTTCACAATCTTGTCCATTGGTTCCAAAACCCTTGCTCATCAAAAATGCAATCAACCACAACAATCCCTGCAGTGCTTGTAGAAAAGGATGAGGAAGACCACTCCTCACTAGTAAACATGCGCCTTAAAGCTGCCTTTGACCGAATCAAGGATTGCATCGTGATAAAATTTGTTGCAAACCTAGTGATGCTAGGACGAGACAACTCCCTCAACCCCGTGTATTGCCTCATAAGTTTAAGCACCCATGTGTGATTGTATACAAATTTGCATACGTTTTTTGCTGCATCCACACATGTTTTGATCCATGGGAGCTTGCCAAGATCCTCCAACTTGAGGTCAATGCAATGGGCAGCACATGGAGTCCAAAATATAGTAGGGTACCTCTTCATCAATAATCTACTAGCAGCAACATAATTTGCTGCATTATCTGTCACCACTTGCACTACATTCTCTTCCCCCACATCAACTATCACCTCCTCTATAGCTCACACAGGTATGTGGCATTTTTGAATTGGGCAGAAGCATCAATGGACTTCATGAAGACGGTGTCACCTGAAAAAATAAGGAAAACCAATTATTCAATAAATTAAAAAACATAAATCAGCCATATTAAATTATTAAATAGTAATCACTAAATCAAATTCAAAGTTCACTGCATTGAGGGAAGTACAATTACCTCTGGAGGAAACTAGGAAATTAAGCAGCGTCTTATTTCTCCTATCGGTCCAACCATTAGTCATGATGGTGCAACCAATCATCCTCCACTGCTTGCGCGGCTCCTCTAATTGTGCTTTGACATCTGCCACCTTTTGAGTCAAAAGTGGGCCCTTTAGTTCATCTTCATTGGGGGCTTTGAACTTCGCCCCACATATGGTATGGCATCAACCATGTTTTGCCAAAAAGGTGACCTAAAACATGTCATAAATAAATTAATAAGTTACTGTTGTGACCTTTTTCACACATCGCCCCATTGCAAATGGGGACCCCCTAATTTTGGCTTTGCTTTTCGGTCGTTTTGTTGTTGTCTCTCTTTTCTACTTTCTGTCTTTTCGGGATGCGTCTGTCATTAAGCTTAAACATGAAATTAGGGTTTCTATCCTTTTGGTCAATCCGGGGTTGAACGAAGTGAATAAATTGAAAACTGAGCTTAACTTTGTTGTCAGCATGTTTTCAGCAGGCTCTCAGCGAATTTTCATCAGATTCTGAGGTACTTACTATTTATAGTAAGTGTGAAATTACAGGCAGTCCGTCAGCATTTTCGAAATTCCGACTGTCACATGGCATTCCTAGCACATCAAACTGCTCGTGTGCAAAATTTGAGCTGAAACAGACAACTTTCTATTTTTAGCAGTCCAGCGTCCGGGACAAATTTCAGGGCTTAGACGCAGAGTTTTTCTTTGCATGTCGGCATATTCCTTCTGGGTTTTTCAAGACCTTCGCAACGGTATAACATGCAAAGCGAGACGACAACTTTTAGAATTCAGTCTTCCGATGCTATTTTTAGGGTTTGCATGTCAGGGTTTCTTTTGCATGTCAGATGATTCTTTATGGGTTTTTCAAGAGCTTCGCAGTGATGTGACATGCAAATAGAGATAATCACTCAGTAAGGAACTTACTATTTTTAGCAGGTGTGTCCCGACAGCCACTTCCTAGCAATTCAGAATCATGAGCTGATTGCAATGCAACAGAAACGAAGACAAACATAGATCATTTGATATGCATGCAAAGCAAATTATGGTTTCCAGCTTCGGAGCCTGAAAAGAGGGGTTAAAAGTCAAAATTTTCGAAAACTGGTGTAAACCACTGTGATCAGCATCCTTAGGCTTTCTGCTGGTAAAATTTGAAGTCAAATGAAGCACTTACTATTTATAGTAAGTCAATTTGGAAACAGGCTAAAAATAGCAAGTCAAGTGCATGCGTTGATGTTGACAGACAGGTCACGTGGTGAGGAGCGCCTCATTCAAATTTCAAGTCAATCGGAGCAGTGGAGCTATCAAAAGCAAGCATTTGCTATTTATAGTAAATCACTTTCAGAAATAGGCTAAAAATGCCAGGCTGACTAAAAATAGCAGTGTCAACAGGACAACAAGGTCACGAGGATGCAGTGTTCAAAATTTCAAGTCATTCTGAACTTCAGAGATGCAAAATTTAGAGGGCTTACTATAAATAGCAGGGCATGAAAGTTGGCGAAAACGAGGAAAAATTCTAAGTCTGGAACTTCATCCTGTAGCCATGGAAAAATGCGCCCAAGTTGATGAAGAAGCATGTAAAATTTCTAAGTATTGAACTCGTCCACCACACATGCTAAAATGCACCCATCCAGCAATGAAGTCAAAGAAAGTCAACGTTTCTCATCCTCCTGCCTAGCTCAAATGCGCCCAAGGGAAACTGGAGAAAGCATAAAAAAATTCTAAGGCAAAGTTTCATCCTACTCCTATGGCAAAATGCGCCTAGCTCAAGGTCTCATGTTGCAAAATTTTCTAAGTGTAAATTTTCATCCTCCTCCACTAGTAAAATGCGCCCATGCTAGGAAGTTCAACAAGAGAAAGTCAAAAGGTCAAAGATGCTCATCCTTCTGCACACCTCAAATGCGCCCAAAGGAAAATGGGGAGATGAAAAAAAATTCTAAGTGTTGAAGATATCCTCCTCACCCAACAAAATGCGCCCATGCAGGAATTAGCAAGCAAAGTCAAAGGAGTCAACATATTTCATTCTCCTCCTAGGCCTAAATGCGCCCAAAAGCAGGCATGTAAGGACAAAGGAAAGGGAGATGAAGTGTCACTTGTGGGAGGCGTTACAAGTTTCATCCTCCTCTACACGAGAAATGCGCCCATGTTTGAAAAGGGGTCAACAAGTCAAAAGGCTAGGCGTGGGAAATGTCATCCTTCATGCATGCCAATATGCGCCAAGTAAAGGATAAGTCTTGAGAGTGTGAAAGGTGAAGTGTAAGGTGGTAAACAAGGTGAAAGTGAAGTATGCTAGGCACGTTTATTATTCCCCTTCAGGTGTGATATGCGCCTAAGGTGTTGAGGTGGTGGAAACATAGATGTTAAAGGTGCTAAGTGATAATTTTTTTTTTCTAAGTGTCATATGCGCCTAGGGTGGTGGGAAAAATGTAAGGTGAAGTTGATGAACATTGTAAGGCGTTGGAAATTGCTAGGTGAAGGGCGTTGGAATTTAAATCTTCCATGATGTGCTTCCAAGAAAAATTTCTAAGTGAGTTGAAACATAAAAAATAATTTTCACCACAGGAGGATGAAATAAAATTTTCTAGAGCAAAATTTTCAAAAATGTTGAGTGATTCAAAAATTTCTCTAAGGCAAAATATTTTCTTCCTTAAGAAAATACGCCTAGAATTGCAAGATGGTGAAATTTCCTGAGATGAGTAAAATTTGTCGAAGATGAAGATGTTGGCATTGCAAGATGGATTTAAATTTTTCTCGAGTCAGAGCAACAGGGTGTTCACAAAGACAAAGAATGGATTTAAATTGATAGAATATTTTCTAAGGTTCAAAATTCAAGAAAATTAAATGAACCCGTTCGTTGGGTACCCATGGATTCGACGCGTTCTGAAGAGAATTTTCTTCTGGGTATTGAAGATTATCAATGAGGAATGGATTTTAAAGTCTTCCACAGCTTGCCAAGGATTTCGAGGTAGAGATTTTAAACGGGCACCAGGTTGATGAATTTCCTAAGGGAAATTTGAAAATTTTCTAAGGCAAAGAATAAGTGTGTGAAGATAAAATGCCCCGACAGATGAATTTGAAGGTGATCGCCTAGATGATTTTTAATCAACTTCCTGATGAATTTTTCTCGAGCTTGAACTAGATGAAATATCAGAGAGAAGTGCGCCAAGCAGAATGCAAGATGAGTTGCAAATTTGGCTAAGGCATGAAGAATTTGAACGCAAGTTGGCTACTGAAGACGACGAACGTTTGGAAGTTAGAGCATGAAAATCAGGTAAGTAGGATGGATTTATATTATGAAGTGTTCTAATACTTTTCTCCTTGCTCGTTTTGCAGGAGAAAAGTCGAGACCAAACGGTGATGACTTAAGTGATGAAGCAAATACTCCAAGATGATATTCCAACCTCGAAGGAAGGAAAATTGCAAGAAAATGGCTAAGTGTTGGGACTTAGTATAACTTAAGTGACTAAGAATCGAAGCTCGAGCAAAGTTGAAGAACAACGTCAAGAAGAAGATCGAGAACAGTGTGAACGCGTTTCAAAATTGGAATCTTCTAGAAGGATGGTGGACATTAATGCCGCAATTATTACCCCACTCTCCTTTGTGGCGGTTTTTAGGGCGAATCTTGTTTAGGGCGGAGATGGCACGATCTGGGCCATCCAGTCGATTGTAATCTGAGCCGTCCACTGGACTTGGCCAACTTTAAAAGGGGGAGTCCCCCTCATTTGTACCTCATTAGAGATTAGAAATTAGAAGTAGAAGCAGAGCTTAGAGAAGGAGTAGAGAGAAATTGATAGAATAGAAAGTAGAGTAGTTTAGATTGAAAAGGAAGGAAAGTCTTCCCTTTGGATACTTTGTAAGAAGTTGTCATGTATGCTTTCATAATAAAAGAATTTTCATTGATGGTGATTTCTTCTTTGTTATGAGTAGTTGTTGAGGCTTCTTCGTCCTTCCAATTCATGTAGTATCTTGAAGTAGCTTAGAGTAAAGTAGATTTCATTTCATGCAAGTACTTAGCAATTGTGGAATGTGGTGCTTGGTTTGAACAAGACTTCGTTCGTCCATACCACTAGCGGGCTCGCTGACGGTGGGTTCGCCTTGCGTGGTCAATTGGAACTTTGTGAAGTTTAACTTCGATTATGGTTTATATGTTGGCATGCGTCGTTGTGATGGTGTCTTCATGCTAAATCGTGATCTGAACATCTTAAGTCACTCCTCTGAAGATTGCACCAGTTCCGCGGAGGCTGTCCGAAGTGAGGCAAAACGGAGCTTGGTTGAAGTCTGTGAGAATTGATCGCCGTGTCCCACACTTTAGTGTAGAATAGAATATTCTTATCCCTACACTCATTTAATTTCAGTTCATTTTTGGTTAGGATTAGGAAACTTGTGCTCAATTGCCAGATCATTTGAATTACACGAAAGCCCTTAGTCCGCTGCCTGTTGTCAACTGTTGAACAATTGTGTAAGTCCCCTTGAAATACCAGTAAATCACATCGAGCCAACTGAGTCTATTCGCATTATCGGAACCTTGGAGTTGAAAGCATGAACTCACTCGCAATCATAGCATGCTGAATACTTTGTTCAACAGAGGATAGAGTATCCGTTGGGAAACTTTATTCTGTGTTGGTGCGGTCTCAAAAACCACGTCAACAGTTACATAAGTAATGTAAAATGAAAAGTTTTAAGTTTTTAACTTTAAATTTGAATTCAATAATGAGATACATCTAGATTCTAAAATTTAAATATAAATTTTAAAACAATTAAACGAAAAAGAATTACCTGGCTACATGGAAGGGGATGGTGCAGTAGTACCAAAAGTCTGCAATTGTCTTTTTTGTTGCATCATGTGCGTCCTTGTTCCAACCCATGCTCTCAAGCGACGGTTGGGAACCAGGAGTAGTGCGTGGTACAAAATATGAGTCCACCTTAGATTTACAAACTCTAGGGCCAATGCTAATACTGCCACTACCACTAGCAGTAGCAGCGCCACCAGAACTAGGAGTACGCATAGGCATAGTTGATGCAGAAACAAAAGCACTAGCACAAGCACTAGCACTAGGACGGTATGGAGGCATGGAAGAAGCATCTCCAACAACACCAAGTCCCTGTTCAACTCCAACACTCACCAACTCTTGCTTTTGTTTCTTTTTCATTTCTTTTTGCATTTCAAAAGTTTATAATTGCACCTGCACTTCACGAACAACCTCAGGAGGTGCTTTAGTGCAACCCACTGCATCATGGGCGGGTATGCGTGCAAGATGGTATTTTAATCTATTTATGCCTCCATGATATATTGTTTTGCAGTAGTTACATTTTGCATCTCTTTTCATTCCGGGAAAGATTTCAGCATGTTTCCAAGCAGGGTCTTTTCTAACTCGGGTTGGAGACATTGTGAAAATAATAATATAGTTTGATTTGCAAATGAATGTGGCTGCAAAATTAGGGTTTCTAAAATTATTGAAGTTGCAAGTAGGGTTTGTTAAAAAAATATGCAAACTCAAAAAAAAAATGATTTTACAAATTACAATGAATTATGTGTTAAAAAAACACAAAAAAAATCAATTCAAATCAAACTTACCTCTTAGATTTGGCTTGGAATGCAATGCAAACTCCTCCCAATCATTGGTAATGAGCTCTCAATGCACCTCCTTGCTGGTATGAAGCTCCCCAAATGATATATGACCCTGGATTTGTCTTCAATAGCTTGCTGGTTTCCCTCTCTTCTCCTCCTATTTTTCTTCACAACTCTCTTTTCTCCTCCTATTTTGCCAAATGAATGAAATGAGGTTGCTTTTAGGGCTAAAGAGATAATATAAGTAAAAAAAAAATATAAAAAAACTTTAAGTTTATGTTTTTTTTGGGCCTTTTTGGCCTTGGCTGTGCCGGCCGCGTCCAGGGCTCAGGACTCTCTTGGACGCTGCGCGTCTGGTGCGTCCGGCCTGGAGGCGTGTAGACATGGTCGTGTCCGCGCTAGCGCTCGTAGGACGCGGCCAGGGGTGCGCGGAGCTCGATTCACCGCGTCCGGGTGCTTCTGGGCGAGTCCTGTTACTATGGTAGTACTGTTTTAGTCCATTAGTTAGCTGCAAATTTTATATATTAATGTCTCATATTTGTAACCCCTGGATGGTTTACCGCCAGTGTGGAAAAGGAACATTCTAATCTTTCATTTATTACCCACTGGAAAGTGGAAAATTCCCACCAATGAGTGGCTGCTTGCCGCAGCGGATGAATTCTTTATTTTGTAATCTTTCGCCCCATTGAATAAGTGGAAGTGTGCAAATCTTTCTTGAGTGGTTCACCGCCTAGTTTCATTCAGTTGTAACTTTTCTTTTGAAGTTATTGTTCAGTTTACTCCGCCATATCCTATCACCTCGCCTTCTGAAGGATCTTGGTGAACATTCTTGGCATTGAATGTATTTAAGTTGCTTATCATTTTGGAAAGCTAACAGTAAACATTTGGCGTAGTGTTGGTTTGTGTTGTGAGAATTCAAAGAAAAAATTGGTAGGCATATTTCAATAGCAATAGAGATAAATAGCAAGAGAAATATATAAGGAGTATATGGGAGAAATTAGAAGGAAGAATAAGGATTAGAACAAGGGGAAAAATAAATAAGAAACTTGGAATATATTCTTGAGCCTATCGGCAGATACATTAATTTGATATACTCAGATTTGGGAAGAAGAAATAAGAAGTTTGACACAAAAGAAGGTACAAAGGAGAAGACAGTCCATAGGAAGGTAGATGGAGATAAATGAGAAATCAATAAGGGGAGTAAGTAATATATAAGTACTTATACATTATACATACATACATACATACATACATACATACATACATACATACATATATGTATGTATGTATGCATCTTAAAATATATACATATATATCCAGATGCGTGAATTATATACGATTATGTAATAATGATGTTTGTAGCAATTATTAATTCTTATTAGTCATTTACTCAATTGAAACTAGTCTTTTTGTTTCACTTTAAGCAATATCTTTTGAATATTGAGAATATATCGATCGAAGGAGAGAAGTATACAGAGCAATCAAAAGGGGAAACGAATCCATTCCAGCGCATCAAATCATGATTATCATATATACATATATATTCAAGGGTATATTGATATTTTCTCCCAATCATTGTTTTACATATGCATATGTATATTTTAGTATATGTTCTTGTGATAGAATATCTAATATGCTTGATTGTCTGAAACCCACCTTGTAGGAAGGGCTTCAGGTGGAGTGGTAAACAAGGCTAAGTAAGGGCCGTTCTAGAGTTGACCGTGATGGTTCCTAGGACCAGATAGCACTTACGCAGAGAGCCAACAAAGCCTACTTGCGACCCCCGCCAAATTCCGCAAGATGGCACGTGTCTTTAGGGGGTTGAGACATTGATGGGGAAAGCAGGTACAAGCTGCCAAGGGAGAGGACTATGGTATACACCCTCTTAGGCTTGGTGTAGAAATGGCTTTGGGGGAATCCATTATGTCCCTTCTCCCCAAAATCCTAATATGCTTGCATTATTGATAATCTATGGATGTGATGTAGCTGCCTAACTTGAATAAGTAAGCACAAATATATATATTTTGCATATATTGTTCATGTGGTGATTGCAGGATTCAAACGCAAGATTACATCATTAAAGAGATATTTATATGTTAAGACAAAATCCTAACCCTAATTAGCTGCAATTTGTGATCAAAAGGCAAATTCTAGGGAAAATTAGGAGAGGGACATTACAATTGTTATCAGAGCATGTTCCTGCCATCTTGTGGGACATACCCACTTTAACCACCATTCAATTAGAACTAACTATTCAACCTTCTTAAGTAGGCTAATAGTGCATTTCTATATGTGTGTGCCTTTCATGTGAATACTTTGTGACTTACCTGTATTGATGTATACTTTGTGACTTACGTATATTCATGTGAACACTTTATGATTTATGTGTATTCATATGTATACCTTGTGATTTACGTGTATACTTTGTGACTTATGTGTATTCATATGTATAATTCATGACTTGCGACTTATGACTTACATGTATTCAAGTGTATACTTTACAACTTACATGTATACTGTGTGACTTACATGTATTCAAGTGTATACTTTGTGACTTATGTGTATTCAAGTGTATACTTTGCAACGTACGTGTATTCATATGGATGCTTTGTGGCTTATGTGTATACTTTGCATCCATGAATGTATTTGCATATATTCGAGTGTATACTTTATGACTTGCGAATATTCAAGTGTATACTTTGTTGGCGTTTCAATTCGCACCTCTAGAATGCGGATTAGAAACAGATAGCTATGCATAGATAAATTGCTCTTCGAATTAGGAGGGGAAGCTCCCTCTTTGCCGATGTTGCTTAAAAAAAAGTAAACTAAAACTAATTTTCTTATCTTTTTGTTCAGCTAAGAGCACAAGGTTATAAAATTCAAGCGCTGTAGCTGAGATTTTCTCCTTTAGAAATTCAACTACGACTAAGCCTACTCTAATGACGTTTCTAATTTCTCAAGTAAATGCAAAGCAAGAGAATTAGAAATGAACAAGGAAGGATTCTTTGACATAAATACTTAAATAAACTTTTCTTCCAACACACATCTACTTACTTTCAATGCAAGTTGAAATAGAGATCATATAAGCATAACACATAAAACGGAAATTGTAATGTCCCCATTCTTTCGCGAGCATCAGAGTCATTGGATTAGCCTATTATGTCGATCCTCGTAGGCTAATGGGTCTGGATAGAGGATCACTTGAACGGGCACTTGGTCGGTTAAAGGCAGTATTGGTATCCGGAGTCGGTGACGTGGTGAATTTGCGCGTTTGGCGTGTAATTTGAGCTTAAAATATTGTTCATCACCACTTATTTCACTTACTCAGGCTTGGGGACCATGTGTCTATTTGTTAAAGGAGTCACTTTATATTTTGCTGTTACTATTCATTGATAAAGTGAAAAAAGAAATAACTTAAGTGAATAGTGTTTTTTTTAATGAATAGTGATTTCAAGTGAAAATTATAAAAGGAGAAGAGAAAGTTCGAACTTCTCATGCTTGAGATTATTTTGTTGAGTGAAACTTGAAGTGTGGAGTTTGGGAGAGAAGGAAACTAGGGTTTCCTGATTTCTGTAGTGGGTAAGCCTGGATTGGGCTTGTAGTTAGGAGTTTATGCATCTTGAGAGTGTGAAAGACCACTTTAAAGTGCAGGTCTGAGTTTTGTGGCTTCGTGGGATCCATATTTTGTTGATTGCAAGTGTTTGAAGACATCTACCGGAAGGGAAGTTGCTGTTAAAGTCTTCATTCGTCATGTTGAAGGTGTTACTACGAATTTATGAACATTTTGGGAGCTGATTATGCACCTACAGCCAGCCGCTTTGAAGTAAGGGTTTCAACATCCACAAGTAAGGAAAACGCCTCTTTCTTGCAGCTGCTTTTACTCCTAAAGTGGGCGCCCATCATCCTAGAAGACATTTCAACGGAAAATTGGTAGGAGAAACTTGTATTTAAATTTGTATGAGCAATTTCATGGGCGCGGGTACTGTAGAAAGCACTGTTCACAGTGCATCTTGGCTGCAAGTTTGTCATTAGTTGTAAATGATGTCTCATTCCGAAATGCATGTAAGAGGAATATAATTTTAGCACTCTTGTGAATGAAGGTGGTCTCTTAACTAGTGTATTGAGTTCCTTTGAGTTATCTTTATAAGTTAGTTTAATTTGAATTTTTATATGCATATGGTTGTAAGAAAATTATTAAAATCATTTGGCATCAAACCACAAAAAACACCAAAACAAGAAAAGCAGATTACAAACCAAAAATCAGACCTTTAACGAGCAAAAATCAAATCAGCAGTGAGTTTGGTTCATCACAGTGGTAGCAGAGTGGATCACTGGAGTGTGGTTCATCACAGTGGTATTAGAGCGGTTTCTTGCCAACCTGTTGGGTAAGTTTCAGCTGCAGTTCGGAGGTTTCAGTTGAACATGGCCACTTCCCAGAAGCAATGGGACAAGAACATGAAAATTTTTAAACAAAGCTTAAAAGAGTTGGAAGAAATAAGTAAAAAGCTTAAATACCCCGCAACTAGAAGCAGTTTATCTCAGTATATGACTTCAAGTTCGAGCAAAGGTTTAACATCACAAAACAGAAAGAAGTTGTGTTCCTATTGCAGAAAGCCGTATGATTTAAACCATGATTGTCCTTTGAGACGTAAGGGCAAGGCGCATAGAATAATGTGGGTTCCCTATGAGGATTTAGAGCCTAAAAAAACTTCCCACCAGCAAAGAAATTACAAAGAATCTAAGGCAGAACATGAGGTCACTACAGTGTCTAGAAGCCTTCACGATGAATTCTCAGCTATTAATGACCAGCATTCAGCGGACCCCTTGGTGAACAAAAATCAGACCTTAGAAGATCCACTTGTTGATGATGGAGTTGAAATTTCTAAGGCAGCTGTAGAGGAAAATCACTTGAGTCCTCTTGAAAAAGAAGAAGAGTCAGAACACGAGGGTGAGGGTCCTGAACAAGATGTTGTAAGGTTACAGGATGATCATGTTGAGAGAGATGCACCTGAAGAAAAGGGTCCATATGAAACCAATGAGGGTTTTGAGCTCCCTACATCTTGTGTATCAGCAATTGCTGATGAAATTTTTGATCATTTTGAAGATACCAATTCAGAGTATGTGCAAGAATTGTCAATTCATGATTCACGCAGGCCAGATTTACAGGATCCTTTGGCGGAAAAGGATGATAAAATTGATCAACCATTGACTCGTGTGGATTCTACATCGTCTTTTGAAACATCCTATGAGACATATAGCAGCAGTGCCTTGGATGATTATGTGTGTGCTGATGATGGCATACATGATGATGCTGATCCTGATGAGAATGAGGTTGACTCAACCTCGTACGATAGTGCAAATTTCGAAGGAGAGCAGGAGGTGGATCAGGAGATGGAATGCGAGAAGATCGACAATCCATTGTTCGAGATAGATGCTTCTTGGTCATATGATAATCCGCTCTTTGAGATGGATTTTGATCACCCCCTTGACCCAAGTCCTGAGATGAGTATTGATTGTGGATCAAGATTTCAGACAAAGTCCGCAGTGGAGTTTACTGAGGCGAGCATTGTGAGGAGTGCTCAACACTTCTCTTCTAGTCCACATACAGAGGATTTGTTGACGCGTCAGTGTGGATTGGTTTAGGACGTATACCATCCCTTTTTGGATGGAGAGTTACCATCTTCAGTAGACGGAACTAGTGGCTGCAAATACCCGACTCAGTTGTTGGCGGGTGAGTGCTTGTAGGATCAGTATTTAGTCTACCATCAGGCTGATGTGTATCCAACCAGGTTTTTTGCTTCTTTGTTTCAGAGACTACTGGTGGACACAGGGTTACAGAGGGATTATAATGCTAGCAGGCTTGATGGCACAGGTGGATATCACATCCATGAGAGTTTAGCGGAGGTTATGGAGGGATGTTACGTAGCTGATGTTTCCAGTTATCCTTACCTCCTCATGATGGATGGACATGAGTTTGGTTTATATTGGGATCCAGGTGGAGATAGAGTTAGCACGGCCGTTTGGATGGGTCCCAGTGTATTGCTTCACCACTTCTGGTATGGTGGAGTTACGGTCAATGTTGAGAGAATCTTGAATGATATTCACAACATTCAAGAAGTTGTTACCAGCACCCATAACAGCCTTGATCTTCGTGACAACAGTGATGAAATTGGGCATCAACATGAGAGGAAAATGATTACACCAGGAAGTGATGTTTCTACAGAGTTGTCACACGTTGGTACTCGAGATTCGGGTACTAATAATGCAATTCATGATGTCGGATCAGGCCATAGTAAGTTTGATTTTTCATATCAGACCATAGGAAACCAATCAGAAAGGTTAATCAGGGGCAATGAATTCTGAGATTGTGAGTTAGGTGGTGGTGCAGATACCTTGGAAAAAGAAGTGTGTAAGGACACCGACAAAACGACAGCTTCAACAATATCGGTTGAGCCATCCTATGAGGTACATCACAGCATACTTACCCTTGTTGATGTTGTGGGCGACACTGATAGCACACACAATGCTGCTTATCAGTTAGTGAGCGATGATGATTCGGCCTCATATCACAGTGCAGACTTTGTTTCAGAGGACTTGCATAGGAGTCTTGAGTTTCAGAGATCTCATCATTTGGTTGGGCAACTTAAGGTCAATGATAACATGATTGCTACAACATTAGAGCATTTTGATGTTGCTCGACAGATGTTAGCTACATATGGTTGGGGTACTCCTATGTCAGATGAGCACGGTGATAGTAGCCTTTCCCTTGCAGAATTCCATGCCCTACAAGAAGCCATTAGGATGATGAAACAAAATTACTTACAGTTACTAGCTGATAGCCATTAGCTTCTCGAGTGGGGGTGCACTTGCTATGATGCACTAAAGGGGAAAGAGGAGTGTTGATGTGTTTTTTGTGACTGCACAACGCAGAATAAAGTCGCCAACGGCTACCCTATTCTCTCTTGATCAAAGTATTCCGCACGCTAAGATTGCAAGAAAGTTCGTGCGTTCAACTCCAAGGTTCCTTTAATGCGAATAGGCTCAGTTGGCTCAATGTGATTTGCTGGTATTTCAAGGGGACTTATGGAATTGTTCAGCAGCGGAGAAAGGAATTCAAATGCTTGAAAGATTTGTCTATGAAGTTCTTGTTTCCTGAACTAACTTGAAAGTACTAAATTTAAAATGCAGGGTTTAGAGAGCTCTAATCTACTCTAAGGCGTGGACATGGCGATCGATTCTCACAAGCTTCAACCAGGCTCTGCTTTGCCTTGCTTCGGACAGCCTCCACAGAACCGGTGCAATCTTCAAAGGAGTAGCTCAAGGTGTTCAGATCACAACTTAGCATGAAAATACCATCACAACGACGCATACAAACATACAAATCATGATCGAAGTTAAGTACATGATATTCCAGTTGACCACACAAGGCGCATTCACCATCAGCGAACACACTAGTGGTATGGATAGACGAAGTTTGCTCAAATTGAAGACCACATTCCACAATTACTATCTGCTTGCATGAAATGAAACTTATTCTACTTTAAGTCACTACTCGAATCAGAAGGACGAAGAAACTTTGCTAGCTACTCACAACAAAAGACGAAATTCATCATCAATGAAAATTCTTTTTATTGGGAGAGTGTTCACAACAATTTCTTACAAAGTTTTAAGGAAAAACTTTCCTTCTTCTTCAACTACTCTATCAATCTATACTAAGCTACTTCTAATTTGTCTCTCTATTCTAACTTCTACTCTAATTCTACTGTCTCATGAATGTACAAATGAGGGGGACTCCCCCTTTATATAGCTGGCCAAGTCCAACGGACGGCTCATATTACAATCGCCTGGATGGCCAGGATCACGCCACCTCAGCCCTAAACAAGATTTGCCCTAAAAACCGCCATAATGGAGAGTGGGGCAATAAATAAGCAATTAATGGCTACCATCTTCTAGAAGATTCCCGTTTGTAGACGCGTTCACACTGTTCTCGATCTTCTTCTTGACGTTGTTCTTCAACTTCTTCTTTGTCACTTGAGTTATACTAAGTCTCAACACTTAGCCAATTTTCGCAACTTTTCTTCCTTCGTGATTTATCATCTTGAACTACTTGCTTCAAATCATCACCGCCTGGTCTCGACGTTCCTCCTGCAAAATCATTTAAGGAGAAGAGTATTAGAACACTTCATCATATAAACTTAACTTACTTACCAGGATTTTCATGTTTTGATCTCCAAGGGTTCATCATTTTTCCAGCCAACAAACTTCATCCTCAAATTCTTCATGATCTGTAGGCTGGGGCATATGACACCTGTGCATCAAATTTCAATGCCTTAGACAAAATTTCAACTCCCTCAGGGGCGTATTTAAGAGATCATCTTTCGAGAGTGTTAGCTTCAACTGCATCATCTTCAAGGAATTTACTTCACCAGCTGGAGCTCTGATACTCAATTTCATTCATCTCTGACTCTGGAAGATTAGTCCCACGAAGAATTCAATCAAATTCACCTAGGCAATCGACTTAAAATTCATCCGCCGAGGCATTTTATCTTCAAAAACATCATTTACTCCCTTGCCTTGAATTTTTTTTAAATTTTCCCTTAGGAAAATTCATCAACTTGGTACCCATCAAAAATATTCACCTCGAAGGCCACGACGAAGCATGGAAGACTTTAAAATCAACTTCTCATCGGAGATCTTCAATACCCAGAAGAAAATTTTCTTCAGAACGCATCGAATCCATGGGTACACAACGAACGGGTTCATTTAATTTTTTGAATTTTGAACTTTAGAAAAATAATTTCTCATCAAATCTATTTCATTTCTTCACCCTTGAGTGCATTTCCTTGCTTTGACTTGAAATTTCTGATTGACCCTGTGAAGCTGGAGTATTCTGACTCATTCCTGCCAATTTACCCATGCCTTAGCAAATTTCTTCATCGCTTAGCCAACTTAGGCGTATTTTCTTCTAGAGGTGGAATTTAAATATTTATACTTAGAAAAATACTCTATCATTTGATCACTAGCTTGGGCGTATTTGAGCTTTTGTCCTACCACTTGCAAACACTTAGAAAATATTTCTTGACTTTTCATCTTGGGCGCATTTTCAGGGTCATACTTCCATTTTTTCATACTCAGAAACTTTTCTACCCATCCTTTTCAAGGGCGCAAATCATAGCTGAAGCTTTCAATTTTAATACCTTCACCAAATTTCTTGCCTCATCTTCAAGGTTAGGCGCAAATAAGAGGGGTTACCTTAAATGCCTTAGAAAATTTTAAGTTCTCTTCTTTTAAGCCCAAGGCGCAAATGATGGGATCTTCTTTCAATTTAAGTTCCACACTTAAATTCTCTTCTAGCTCACCCCTCCAGTCAAAGGTGCATTTACCACCTTGTGCTTCCATTTCAAGTTCCAACACTTAAATTTTGCTAACCTTTTCATAGCCAGGCGCATATCATAACCTGAGCTTTCAATTTTTAATTTAGAACACTTAGAAAATTTTACCACCACTCCACTTCAAGGGCGCATTTTGCTTGTCAAGCTTCCACTTTGAAACACTTAGAAAAACTTCACATGCCTCTCTTTCAAAGCTGGGCGCATTTCAGCCTTCTCATTTCAATTTGAACGCCCCTTTAATATTCTCAATCTCCTTCATGGCTGGGCACATATAGGGGTCCTTACTCCCACTTTGCTGGACTTAGTCAACTTTCAAACTCCATCATGCCTCTCCAGGCGCATATAGAAGGTGCTACTTCTAGTTTCCAACACTTAGCATTTTCAATCACCTCTACAGGCAAGTCCAGGCGCACACCAGAGGTCATGCTTCAAATTTGAAACATTCAGCAACTTTCAAGGTCCTCTCTTCAAGGCTAGGCGCATTTTGGACCCCTCACTTCCAATTTTGGAAACTAAGAACATTTTGAAGTCTCCTCCAAAGTTGGGCGCATTTCACCCCTTCTACTCCAAGTTTCAACACTTAGTGAAATTTATCAACTCTTCTTTACCTTGGGCACTAATAACCCCTTGTGCTTCAAGTTTCAAGTACTTAGAAAATTTTCCTATCATCTTCTTCCTCAAGGGCGCATTTTCACATGTCTACTTCCAATTTCAAGGACTTAGTCAAATTTCCATTACCTCCTCTTCTCCTTGGGCGCTTTTGGGGGGTCAAGCTTCCAATTTTTAGACTTAGAATTTTTTAGAGCTTCAATCTTCTCCCAAGGGCGCATTTTGAGTAGGCAACTTCAAGTTTCTAACACTTAGAAGATTTTCACCCTCATTCTTTCCTGAAGGGCGCATTTTCATGGGTGAGCATCAAGTTTTAATGCCTAAGTAAAATTTTCATCCTTTTGCAAGCTAAGGGCGCATTTTAACCTGTGAGCTTCCATTTTCAATGCCTTCACTAATTTCCTGCCTCATCTTCAACTTCTCAAGGTGCATTTGGCCTGTGAACTTCAAATTTCAAGTGCTTAGAGAATTTCCACCAACCTTTAGCTTTTAAAGGCGTTCTTCACTGGCTGGACTTGAAAATTTATCAATTTTAGTGAATTTTATGCCATTTGTCAAATTTGGAGTGACTCATTCATGCTAACCCTAATTTGCCCTGACTTTCTATTTTTAGAAAGTTCTTCAAATTTCGTGCTTTGAATGCCTGAAGTGTAACGACCGTGACTGGACGCTGCTTTTGCATGATTGTCTTGTCCTGCCCTTGAATTTAGGAAACCCTAATTCCTCTGTACCAACCTGCTAAAAATAGTAAGTGTCCTATTTTCCATCCTCTGCAACTTCGTTTGATCTGAAATTCGCGCCATAGGGTCTTCATCACTTGCTTGACCTGTACCTGCTGATGCCTTGCGCTGACCTGCTATTTATAACATGTTTCTGGAGGTGGCTTACTATTTATAGTAACTGCTTGCTTCTGAGACTTCTACAACTCTGTTTGACTTGGAATTCGAATGACGTGCTCCTCACCACGTGACCTGCCCGTTGACGTCGGCGCCTGCTGCTGACTTACTATAAATAGTTAGTGCTCCGCTTGCCTTCAAATTTTACCAGCGGATAGGTTGAAAGATGCTGATCGCGGTGGTATACATCGGTTTTCGAAAATTTTGACATTTTCCCCCTCTTTTCGGGCCCTGAAGCTGGAAACCCTAATTGGTCTTGCATGCGTATCAAACGACCTCCGTTTGTCCTCCTTTCTGTTGCATTGCGATCAGTTCGTGATTCTGAAGTGCTGGGAGGCGGCCGCTGGAATGTATCTGCTAAAAATAGTAAGTTGCTGAAGGAGTGATTACCTTTGTTTGCATGTCATATCATCGCGAAGCTCTCGAAGAACCCACAAGGAATATGCAGACATGCAAAGAAAACGTTGACATGCAAACCCTAAAAATAGCCTCTGAAGGCTGAATTCTGAAAGTCGTTATCTCGCTTTGCATGTCACACCATCGCAAAGGTCTCTGAAAACCAAGAAGGAATCTTTAGACATGCGTTGAAAAATTCTTCATAGAACCCCTGAAATTTGCTTAGAAGCTAGACTATTAAAAATAGAAAGTCGTCCATTTCAGCTCAAATTTTGCTAGTGAGCAGCTTGATGTGCTCTGAATGCAGTATGACTGTTGGAATTTCAAGAATGCTGAAGGAATGCGTGTAATTGCACACTTACTAAAAATAGTAAGTTACCGGAATCTGATGAAATTTCAGTGGAAACCTGCTGGAAGCATACTAACAACAATGTTAGTCTCAAATTTCAAGTTATTCACTTCATTTGACTTCAAGTTGGCTAGAAAATTCAAAACCCTAATTCTATGGATTTGGCCAAATTTCACGTTTAGGCTTACAGACGGGCACATCCCAGAAAGATAGATAGCAGAAAAGAGAGACAACGACAAAACAAACCAAGAGCAAAGCCAAAATTAGGGGGTCCCCATTTGCAATGGGGCGATGTGTGAAAAAGGTCAGAACAAGGAGGAGGTTGACGAGCTCACTCATGAGCTTGAGGTGACTATGGATTCATTGGAGAGTGCTCAGTTGGCCCTTTAGGAGTCACACTCACGGTTGGAGGAGCTCACCGTGGTCTTGAGTTTGGCACAGTCTTCACTAGCTTTTGATACAGTTCAGGTTTCCATGACAGCGGTTGGTGAAGAACATATGTCCACGGATGGTGGTGGTGAGATGGTTGAGGATGTGGATGCTACATCCATCACGGTTTCAGGTGTAGTTGATACAGTTGGGATGAGAGCCTTGGTGGAGAGTTGCGGAGAGCCATGTGTTGCACCTGGTCCTCCCGAGTTTAGTCCCATGACAGGTGATGCGGAACAGATTATGGATAGCTCTTGTGACATGGTAGTTGACTCACTAGGGAGTTATGTGTCGACCCGCGACACTACTGTCTACTTCACAGGAGATATGCAGAGTAGCATCTAGTTGGGAGATCGATTCTTGTGACGGTTTGTTTCCCTCTCCTAGAAGCAAATCTGTCTTTCCATCCCATACAGTTGGTCATGGTTGGCAGCTTGATGAGCCCATTCAGGAGTACAATTCAGTGTATTGTTCTAGGGACTCAGAGTTGGATGGTTCAGACCAGCAGGGAGTGAGAGCGCAGTTTGTGAATAATCCCTTATTTGAGTTTGATGGTGGTTTGATCAATGATAATCCACTCTTCGAGCTGGAAGCTGGTCACACTCCCGATACTAGTTTAGGGTTGAGTGATAATCACAGTGTTTGGGATCGTCCTAGTGCATCGGGATTCCAAACAGGACTCATGGAGGAGTTTAATAGTGTGTACATAGTGAGGAATGCTTACAGTTTTGCCTTTGATCTACCTGTACATGATTCGTATTCGATGCGCAATTCTTGTGTTAAGGGTGATTCTCTCGGTGCAGTCAAGGGGAGTAACTCATTACTAAGTCTAGAGTTACAATCTTCAAAAGAAGGGACTAAAGGCTGCACGTACCCAACTCAGTTGCTTGCAGGGGATTAATTGCAGGGACAACAATCAATTGTCCATCATGCTGACATGTATCCGACCGGGGTTGCTACTTTAACGTCACATGGATTTCATACAGATACATGGTTACATGGTGATTACGGTGTCAACGGACATGATGGTTTGATTAGTCATCACTTCCATGAGTGTGTTGGAGAGACTGTAGAGAGATATTGTGTTGCGGAAGTTTCCAGACATTTCTGCCTCTTCATGACAGATGGATGTGACTTTAGGTTGTATTGGGATTCGGGTGGTGACAGTTTTGGCACTGCAGTCTGGTTGGGTTCCGACAGGTTGCTTCACCATTTTCAGCATGGTGAAGTTGTGATCAGAGTTGCGCAGCGGAAGTCAGAGGTTATCAGACATGGCAGACTTCCATTCTGGGTTTGGGACCCAGGGACTTTTTGTGTAGGTGTGTTTATGCTGGTGTGTCAGGAGGTAGTTAACGATGCATGGGACATTCCATAGTTTTTTTTTCAGGCCTTCCGAGGAGTGAGGTTTCTTCGTAGTAATGATTGCTTGGGGACAAGCAATTTCAGGGAGGGCGGACTGTAATGTCCCCATTCTTTTGCGAGCATCAGAGTCATTGGATTAGCCTATTATGTCGATCCTCGTAGGCTAATGGGTCTGGATAGAGGATCACTTGAACGGGCACTTGGTCGGTTAAAGGCAGTATTGGTATCCGGAGTCGGTGACGTGGTGAATTTGCGCGTTTGGCGTGTAATTTGAGCTTAAAATATTGTTCATCACCACTTATTTCACTTACTCAGGCTTGGGGACCATGTGTCTATTTGTTAAAGGAGTCACTTTATATTTTGCTGTTACTATTCATTGATAAAGTGAAAAAAGAAATAACTTAAGTGAATAGTGTTTTTTTTAATGAATAGTGATTTCAAGTGAAAATTATAAAAGGAGAAGAGAAAGTTCGAACTTCTCATGCTTGAGATTATTTTGTTGAGTGAAACTTGAAGTGTGGAGTTTGGGAGAGAAGGAAACTAGGGTTTCCTGATTTCTGTAGTGGGTAAGCCTGGATTGGGCTTGTAGTTAGGAGTTTATGCATCTTGAGAGTGTGAAAGACCACTTTAAAGTGCAGGTCTGAGTTTTGTGGCTTCGTGGGATCCATATTTTGTTGATTGCAAGTGTTTGAAGACATCTACCGGAAGGGAAGTTGCTGTTAAAGTCTTCATTCGTCATGTTGAAGGTGTTACTACGAATTTATGAACATTTTGGGAGCTGATTATGCACCTACAGCCAGCCGCTTTGAAGTAAGGGTTTCAACATCCACAAGTAAGGAAAACGCCTCTTTCTTGCAGCTGCTTTTACTCCTAAAGTGGGCGCCCATCATCCTAGAAGACATTTCAACGGAAAATTGGTAGGAGAAACTTGTATTTAAATTTGTATGAGCAATTTCATGGGCGCGGGTACTGTAGAAAGCACTGTTCACAGTGCATCTTGGCTGCAAGTTTGTCATTAGTTGTAAATGATGTCTCATTCCGAAATGCATGTAAGAGGAATATAATTTTAGCACTCTTGTGAATGAAGGTGGTCTCTTAACTAGTGTATTGAGTTCCTTTGAGTTATCTTTATAAGTTAGTTTAATTTGAATTTTTATATGCATATGGTTGTAAGAAAATTATTAAAATCATTTGGCATCAAACCACAAACAACACCAAAACAAGAAAAGCAGATTACAAACCAAAAATCAGACCTTTAACGAGCAAAAATCAAATCAGCAGTGAGTTTGGTTCATCACAGTGGTAGCAGAGTGGATCACTGGAGTGTGGTTCATCACAGAAATCTAGGACATTATATTAGGGCAAAGTAGGCACAAGACTTTATTTCTTAAATCTCAAGAACAAAGATTACACTTCTGGGACAGCAGGATTGTAGCAAAATAGGCATACAGTTTAGCGATCAACTAGAACACATTGACACAAGATACAAGAACTGAACAATAACTTGCAGCTAAAGAGGCATACAAGCTGGCTCTTACACTAAGTGAACATGAAACTGAACAACAACAAATTGCAAGCAAAATAGGCTCAGTAATTTGCTATCACAATAACCGTTAAAGAAAAATGGGCAAGGCTGCCCTTATTTATACACAAGCAGAGGAGTAGGGAACCCTAAAATCTCCTTGCTTTTACAACTAAGACTTGCCAACATGCAAACTTTATTTCTAAAACTAAAACAAGATAAGCATCTAACAGCCTATGAAAGCATAAAAACAGGGAAATGCCAACTATTACATCTTGTTTTTTTTTCTCCTTCAAAGAGTGGATAAGAATGAGACAAGAATAGAAATAAAGCATGAGATAAGAATGGAAAGAAAGCTCAGAGAAAACTGCTGCTTTAAATCTCAACTACATTTCCCAAAAAGCTGGAAATTGCCTCTCTATCATGAGCATCAATACTATCTAAGGCAATATTCTACTTTTCTAGGATTCTCTAGTCTACTGCAATTGAACTTAGGAATTGTTTTGACATCTTCAACTTCTTTATCAAATCTTGCTAATTTTGGCAGCTCTGCTTTTGGGGTGATGACCTTTTATAAATATATCCTCTTGCTTCAACATATCATATTCTTGTGTGTGTCCATCTTCTACCATTCCTCCGTTTCTTTTGTAGCTTTTATACTTCTAACACTTCTTTTGATTTTTCAATGGAAGAGTATTGTACAATTCTTTTCCAGTACTTGTCCTTTTGCTCTTACCACGCCTCTTTTACATTCTTCAATTGAGATGCTGATGTTTTCTGTCCATGGTGGTATGGAAAAAGCAATTTTTAACATCCTCTGTTCAAATAATCATGATACAATCACTTGTTTGGCTCTTAATTCCATAGGAGAATATTGCATGCTGAAAAACTTGAATTTTAACAGTAAACTCGACTATGTTTAGGCACCTTTTGTGTAGATGGCTGAAAATTGAAGTCCGATTTCTCCTGAAAAAGTAGTTTTCTTGAAAAAAGTTGGGACTTGGGTTTTGTAGAGAACCTCGTTTTAAA
The DNA here is from genome assembly GCA_007258455.2 of Sequoia sempervirens. Lineage (NCBI taxonomy): Eukaryota > Viridiplantae > Streptophyta > Pinopsida > Cupressales > Cupressaceae > Sequoia > Sequoia sempervirens. The sequence continues at coordinate 60,988 of VDFB02016061.1, forward strand.
AAGACCCAAATCGTTCGTTTTGGAAAATACTGAAGGCTGGTCAAAAAAGCAGAAACCCTAAAATTTTAGGATTTTCATCAAAAAAGCTGAGAATTGGGTTTTGTGCAAAATCACATTTTGGATGAACCCAGTGATCAGATTTTGAAGATAATGAAGATTTCTTGGACATGCGAGGAAAAAGCAGGTTCTTGAAAGTTGAAAAATTCTTCAAAGTTGTAGAGAATCAAGAACTGAGCTGACCCAGATTGTTGGAAATTGAAAATATTGACCCCCTTCTTCTGAAAATCGATGCCTTGGAGAAATAAAGCATGAAAAAGTGAGCTCCTTTGTGTGTTGATCTGGAAAATATAAAGAATTGTGAAAAAGCACCACGTTTTGGCTCTCATATCCTAAAAAGAACAAAATTTTATGTCTCCTCCTCTCTAGCTCTTGGATGTCAACCTGCAAAAAGTGAATAATGAAATCCAAAGCCTTCTTAAATAAGTTTTGAAGATAAATGAAACGCTTTATTTTCTGCTTTAAAACTTTCAAAGCCAATCCTGAGCAGGTTGGTTGAACTTGGACACTTTTTATTGATGCATGATAAGAAATGAAAAATTTATTAAGTCATTGAGCCTTGGGTGCCCTTCTTGGCCTGGAGCGCTTTTCCTCTCCAGACTTAACCATTTTTTCACCATTTTAAAGACTTTGCTCGAGTTTTTACCCCAGTTTGATCTTGATTTCCGGATGTCAGATTAATCTCGTGAACTGGCTAATGATCTCGTTGCAAAGCTTGATCGAATTTGACGAGATTTGTCTGGAGGCAACTTTTGGTAAAAACTTCATCTTGACCCTCAAAATCATGGGTGCCCCTGGCTACCTTGGGCGCCCAAGCTTACCAGTGTTATTTTCACATTCTTCAATTTCTTGCTTGTTTCCTCACCTTCAGATGATTTCACAATTCCGTGAGCTAGACTAACCTGATCGACCAACTATCAAATTCGTTGGATAGCTTGGAGGATTTCAAAAAGATTGTTTAGGAGGTGACATCTCCTAAAAACTATTTTTAGGGGGTCAAAAGCTTGGGCGGCCAACTCCTCCAGAGTTAGATTTTTTTCTATGTTTTCAACTTTTTTGACTTTTCATCTTGCACAAGTTTCCCTCCGTTCAATTTGACATATCTGGTGCTTGACAAATCTGATGAGTCCACTGATGAATGTGTTGGAAAGCTGGTTCAATTTTGAAGAGAACATGCTAGAGGCTGCTACTGCAAATTCATTGATTTGATGCCCCAAAAGCTTGGGCGCCTATCTCCTCCAGGGGCGCCCAAGTTCTCCAGCCTTAGCCATTTTCACAAGATTTTCATTCTTCAAACTTGACCCTTCATGTTACATCCTCTGTTTGATCTCAATTTGCTTGCCACTGACAAGTTTGATGATTTAGCTAGGATATCTACTGTGAAGCTGGCAGAATTCTGAAGACAATGGTCATACATGCAAACCCTACTCATTGAGTTAGGTGGCTCAAAACCCTAGCGCCCCCTGGCTACCGGGGGTGCCCAAAATTCCCATAGTTTATTTTCATGATTTGCATTTTGCTTCTCGGTTGAGACCTCTCCATTCGATTTGAGATTTTGGTTGACTGATTGATCAGATGACTGTGCTGAGAGATTCACTATGGAGCTGAGAAGATTCTGAGCAACATTGTCTGGGACGAGTAAACCCTAATTTCATAATTTGACCTCTTGAATTACTGGGCGCCTATCTCCTCCAGGGGCACCCATGCTTGGCAATGTTAGTTTTTATTTTGCAATTTTCAACTTTCTCCTCATTCCACGTGCTTGCCATTGCTTTGACTATTGGAGATGAATTTTTTTTTAAGGCATGAGCATCTAGATGCCTAGATTGAGTAGGGGCGCATGAACTTCCCAGAGTTAGCCAAAATTTTGCAATTTTCACGACTCTTCAATTTCCATTCTCCATTCTCTGTTCCTTGATCATTACTTGCAATTTCTTGATCTGAGCAATGCCTGAGACTCTGAATATGACACCTGGCAGTTGAGTGACCTCCATTAATGACCTTGGTGCTCCTGAAAAGCTTCTGAAAAAGCAAAATAGACCCACTAGGGAAAAAATGATCTTTTGATGATTCTGACTGGACTAGCCTGATGAGGAAGTATTTTTGACCAATCAAAATCAGTTTGAACCCTAACAGTTGAACTTTCTATTTTTAGAAAATTTTGTCAGCATCCATTTGAGAAGAAACTTGGAAAAACCTAGAAAAAAGTTCTATTTTTAGAAAGCTTCTAAAAATAAAAATTTCCTAAAATTTAGGGCCGAAAAATTGAGATATGGGTTTTGTAGACTTAGTTGCTATGAGTAGACCTAGATCATCAGATTTTGAAAATTTCGAGTTTTTTGACCCTCATGCAAGACATGCAAATTCCCAATTTTGACAATTTTAACGAGACTTTTGACCATTTCTTCAAAATGCCTAAGTGTAGCAAAATTTTTAATTTAGGGTACAACATACTTCATGACTTATGTGTATTTTTGTGCATGCAACTTGTATTGCATGTATGCCTCATGAGTTTTGTGTATACTTTATGTATTGCGTGTATTCACATGTATGCTTCGTGTTTCCTATGCATACTTTATGTATTACATGTATGCTTCAGGCTTCATGTCTTACATATAATTATATGTATACTTAAGTATATTACGTGTATGCTTCATGCTTCATGTGTATACTTCATGTATTATGTGTATTCACATGTATGCTTCATGCATTGTATCTTAAGTGTATTTATATGTATACTTCGTGTATTGCGTATATCTATGTGTTGCTTCATGCTGGATGTGTCTTTCACATGCATGTTACATGTATTAGGTATATCCATGTGTTGTTTCATGCCGGATGTGTCTTCAACAAGATCACCCCACGTGTGTTTATAATTACTCTATGCTTAAAAATTAAGGAGGACTAACAAATTAACTTATCTAAAATTCTGAATTATTATTAGTATCCAAATGCAATAATGAAGAGTTGTAATTATTGAAGTAAAGAGGTGTAATCCCCTCAAAATTACGATACAAAAGGGAGAGCATTTCATCTATACCATCATTTGAGGGATTCAACTTAAAAATAGAACCTTAAGTAATTTTGCAAGAGACTTAAATTAGGTTCTCAAGAATAGTGATGATGTGAGAAAAGTTGTGACCCTTCAAAAGACTATGAAGGGTGGTGACTTCTTCAAGAAATAGATATAAAGGATAAATCAATTCATTAACATAAGCAATTGTCAATCAAGAAATCAAGCCATCAAAACATCAAAAGATTTTCCAAAGCAAGAACACAACTGTTCTAAAGAGTGAATGGCTTTGAACAAAACTAAATGTATAATCAAGTTTATACCACATATGGTCTACCATGTAACCTACAAATTGATCCAATGAACTTTACCTTATGAACCAAATTCACCCCTATGTGTAATGTCTAAAGTAGATCTTTTCATCCAAGGTCTTCGCCTGAGCTCTTTCCTTGATTAGGGTAGCTTTACATATGTGATTAAAAATCAAGGACATCAATATTAGGTGCACCCAAATTTGTTGCATAAGTCTATTTTAAGTTACATTATGGGTCCATAACCCACAAATCCTAGGATCATTTTTCACCATTCAACCTTGGGATAAATTGATATGGTTTCATAAAGTAGGTATTTTCCCAAGATATTTAGTACCAAACATGGAGATATGACAAAGAAAAGTGATAACCTCCAATTGAATTAGAAGATGAAACTCGAATTGGATAGTAGGGTAATGAAGAGTTTGTATCATTGCCTAGGATCCTTGCAGTGATGAAATGATAAAAAACTTGTCTTAAGTATCAAAATCTTGCCAAAATCTTGGTTTTGTTGTTGAGAGATATTGGAAAATAATAGTATATAAGACAATAGATTGTCCTCATACTTTTGAGGATGGTATAAACCTTATTGGTAATATACTAATAAACACCCTCTAAGGACATCATTGCAATATTAAGTTGAACATAACCAAGACAATCATGGCTAACTATAGAGTTTTCAACTCCTAATTACATCAAAGTATCACGACAAAAACTAATTGCATCACATGAAGTAGCAATACAAATC
>VDFB02016062.1:0-38187 GCA_007258455.2 Sequoia sempervirens
AGAGAACCAAATTTGGCACTCACCAAATGAGCTACTTATGGATGTGATTTTCTCAAGAGGATACCAAATTTACACATATTTTTGGTCATGCTAACCATCTTGTTTGCATGTCTTTCAATGCAAGTTTATAAAAAATCGTGATGATGTTAGGCTCTCTCTTAGCTATCTATCTATATATATATATTACGTTTTGATTATGTTAAGGTTTTCATCCATAAATTCTCTCGTTATTGCCTCCGTTTTTTGTCAAAAACCAACATGTGCTAGTTTTAGGATAGATTTTTACTCATTCATCGAGTCTTGAAAAAAACTACATTTTTTAAAACTAGACTCCATTTTACACATGATGAAAAAAAAGGAATTGATTTTCGATTATTTTTCAAGAAATTGAGGGGGGAGCACGCTCAAATTTTAGCTTTTCACGATGTGTCCACTTCAAAAATTCATAAAATATTATATATTCATTGAAAAAATTAGCTGAAAAAATAGGGATAAACTACATGGTGTTAGCTAATTTCTCACCATTTGAATTTTTGAAATTCTAAAAAAATTAATGAAAAAGGGGGGGCTTAGATGCTATGCTATTTTTTTGATAAAAACATGACCTGTTTCCCCCCCCCCTTTTTGAAACCCTTAATCTTCATTATTTTCAAAAAAAATTAGTAGCTTATAAACTAGGCTCGGGGAACTACAACTCTTGTTCTTGTTGTGTCTTCAAATTTTGAGCGTAAATATCCTCATTTTCTCGTGCACATCAAATTTTACTGATTTCAGAAAGAAAAAAAGTGGCATCTTAAGATCCTTTTTTGTGTCACAGCTTGGTGCACTTACCGACATGATAATTTTAACAATTCCAACATTACATGCATAGGGGGAATCACAATATCACCCATGAGGCAACCATAAAAAATATGGATGGAAGACACCACTCAAATAACCATGAAATCAAATGCACACATTTAATATTAAAATATAATGGATAAATAAGGAAAGACATTTAAACAAGCAAGGTATACAATCCATTTTCATATTCAAACACAAGCAAGCCCTTCTCACAACCCTATTGATCCATTACAACTTGACCAAAATTTTGAACATCAAATATTGATATTCCAAGAATACCATGTTAAATATTAGGGCCTCAACAACACACTTTTTAATTCAAAAACACATTTCATAAATATTTTTGCAACATTATAGAAAAAAATCAAAATTTCCAAGAAACACAATTTTTTAAAATCTTAAATATAAAAAATATATAATATCTCCTCAAAATGTAGATCCAATAGAAGTTTTTAAATTATATTGAAGTATCCATGATGAAAAATAAATGTTTTAACCACTTTATCTCAATCTATCATATACAATAGCTTTATTCTAGTAAACACTTGCATTTGAATATTAAAATTTTGTTAAGAAAAATAAACATCAACTACAACTAACAAAACAATGAAACAAAAATTCTATAAAACCCTAGGAATTATATTGAATGTCTCCATAATGATAGAAAAATATTATAATTGTCAATCTCAATCACCTGAATACAATATATTTATTCTCCTAAACACCTCCATTTATTTACAAGTGAATTGTTAAGAAAAATAATCTGTAATCTACTTTTAACTCAACAATGGTGGATGCATTGCCATCATAACCTCATAATAATAATAATAGAATCATGTTATAGGTAGAATACAAAAAATATTATTTTCAAACTCATATGTAAATCTAAGTAGTCCAACCTTCTGCAAAATATGGTTGTGCATTTAAATTTTAAACAAATATTGAGCAAAATAAACATCAACTACAACTAATTCAACATTTGTTCTAAGAAATATGATGCAATATTAAGAATCACCACATAGAATTCTATCTTAGATGTCATCTTAGGAATTATATCAAATGTCTCCAAAATGAAAGAAAAATTCTATGACCATTGATCTTAGTTACTTGAATATAATAGATTTATTCTCCAAAATACCTACATTTATATATTAAAATATCATTAAGAAAAATAAACTTTCAATGAATTTAACTCACCAATGGTAAAGTATAATAGAGGTCTAGATGATTAAAATCATGCATTATAATTAAAGAAACAAGATTTTCAATAAAAAAATCCAAAAAAAACCAATAATCTCTCTAAGTTTTCGATTAATTAAGCAGGGAAAGGGCCTTGATCCCATAATCTCACTAAGTTGAAGATTGTCATATTTTTCTTATATGAAATATATCTGATATTCAAGTGTACCTGAGGTGCCATCTCTTACCTTTAGAGTATCCAATATTTCTTCATGAGTATCATTACTAATTGTCCATAATTATTTTTTTCTTGGTTTTACATGATGCTTTGATAAGTTAACATTTGTTGCTACAACTAGTTGTGAATACATGAGAATGATTTTGTGCTTCTAAAAGTATTCAAATGTAGGTATGGCATTATTTCTAATCATATATGTTCACAACCAAGTTCCAATAATAGCAAATAATCCTGTAGGATATGTGAACCCATCATCTTCTTTCAAAGCTTGTGTTAGCTTTTATTTTCATGTACACATCATGCCAACCAATAGTCGTATCTCTCTTCATTCCCATGTGGTGCAACAGTTACTTAAAAATGTCCTAGTTGTATAAGGTCTAAAAGTTGTTCATAGTAAAATGAGATTTCCATTTCATTGAGTAAAGTTGAATGAGCTTGAGATAAAAGGATTAGATATCAGGAATCCATGTATCTACCCACTCACTTGACTCATAATTATTCCAATCACATTTAGTAAAACTATTAAAAAACAAGTTAATTCATGTCCAAATAGTCCACGTACTTGAATTTGAGCTTCAAAATGAATGAATCTTTAAAGATTTTTTGAGTCTTTGACAATCCAATTTCTCTCCCACTATGCCCTCATCAACCAACCAAAGTAACCTATGCAATTCTGAATCATATGCCACTTCTTGTGACAATACATAATTACACCACTTAACACTAGAATTTGCATAATTGAATGTAGCAAGACCTATAATATTCAGTTGTTATTTAAGTAGGTCTCTCTTCACACATGAATCCACTCCACCAAGCTCCCATTTTCCCTGCCCAACTTGAAAAAAACTCCAAATATCAGGTATACCATTCTTTGCATTCATTCTTCTCAACCAATAGAACATAAAATAATTCTCAAATTGATTGGTGCAATTATCTAACCAAATGTGATGTTGAACCATTCTAATATCTTTTTTCTTGCAAGAACTCAAAAAATTGTTGAAAATAATATTGCACACAATTTTTTTTTGAAAATAATATTGCACATACTTTGACGAATGAGATCGATCATCACTCATGCAAAAATGGTACTCCCTAACTATCTTCTTACATTATGTTTTGAACTATCAATGGCATGTTTGTATGTGATGTGAATAAAAATAACAATCTAAATAGAATTATAATTCTAGGATTGGACTTCATTTTGTGGCTAGAATATGTTTTTTTTTGTTGCAAAATCTACTACAAAGATAATAGTTCTAATAGGAAAAAATCCTTACACACCCTAAAATTTTGATACATCACTATACAAACAATCATAAACTTCATCTTAGTATAAAGAAAAACAAGTTAAACAATTTAAATGCCTAAAAACAATAATGAATAATTTAATAAGCTTACCAATACGAGTCTCATCATGACACCAAGTTTTTTTAAAGTAATCAATAAATTTCTTCTCCTCTTTGAATTCTTCCATGAATTTTTTTATCAAGTGAGTAGTGATGTCTTCATTATCACTCATTGCATACATTATCTCACCCAATCTATCTAACACATTAGTTCCAACATCCTTATTATTAAGATACCTAGATTATAAAACATAATATCAAGCTATAAGATTCATACATGTAATGTTCAATTATTCCACATATTTTAATTAAAGATTGACTTACATGTATAAATTCTTCAACCATGCCCTATGTACATGTCAAATACACAAAAGAACTCAACAATCAAAGGATAATCTACATGTTACATTATAAAATCTCATAAGTAGTGCATTTTTAAAAAAAATGTTACATTATAAAATCTCATAAGTAGCGTTCTAAAAAAATTAAATAAAAAATTAAGGCCAATAAAAACCTGATGTCTTCAATATCAACACTAGCATCGTCTGTCATAAATGCATTGACATTCCAATCTTCTTTACATTGTTTCCCTCTTTTACAAACTTATGTCAGCCATTCATTTATATCCTCGACTTTATTTCTTGAGGATATGGCCCATGCAACAGGTATACTAGCCTCTTGTTCGTCAAATACAAGGTATATAACTGGTACTACACATGAATAAACCATTGATAAATTATTATATGTTTAGTCAAAGAAATTAATGATTTCATTAAGATCCATAAATACAATTAACATTGTTTTACTTAAACACCATATTTATTCGTTGAGAATGTGGAATCCATTGCAATAATTGAGTTATGTGAATGTTTCACCATCATTTTTCGCATCCATGGTGTTTGAATTCATATGATAAATGAAATATTTTCCACATTATTTGGTCTTTTATAGTAAAATAAGTTATCTTTCTCCTCTACATGCCACATGGTTACACTTTTTGCATCATCTTCATTCTTTTGGGATTGAAGCGAGCGTACCCTTTTTCATGCATTCAAGACATCTTTCCTCAACAAACATGTGTCCCTCTTATTCATCAACTCAGTCAAACCATTGTCTAAATAATGTTGTTTTCTTATTGTGTCGATCCCCACCCCCCAATTAGCAATAAGGATTCAATATATGATTTACATTCATTTGACAACTTTGGTGTAACATTGCTCCTTGGATCACCCGAAAGATCATCTTTTCCATGGAAAAATTCAACATTAGCATCACAATGACTGAAATCATTATATTTAATAATTGCAACATTTGGTCTACCATACATAACCTTAACAAGAAAGTGGGTTTGACAACCCCTTTTTTTGGATATTAAACCTTCATTTCCTTTTCTTGGTTTTAGGTTTTTTTTTTTTATCATTGAGGCCAAAAACACACCAATAACTATTTATACATGTATAAAATATATATATTAATTGATATAACAACTAGAAAATATAATTTCTTACATGCATAATTATTATATTAAATCTAAGCAAATCTTGAGTATATCATGGTTGTGTGGTTGTTAGGTTGTATCAAGTTGGGCTCTCTATGTAATTTATTTACAAATGTTGTCTATGTACTATCCAATAAACCTTTTCCTTTGACAAAGTGAGGGATTATTTCAAGAGGGATTGCAACACATATGTCTATCTCACCATTTTCATCTCCAATAGGTGTCCATTCAAGGTCAACACTTGAGAATGATTTCCCCGATTGAGAATTTCTTGCACATCTAGATGAATGAGTGATTCCCATTTTGTTGGCTTGCCATTCTGAATAATATCAAGATGGTTAGTGGACTTCTATCTTGTTAAAATATGTCAAAACAACTATATTATTTTTTTCTAATCATTCTATGGTATACTTATCTTTACCTTAGTGTTCACACTTTCCTTTGAGCTTTAATATAATATATGAATGAAGTTCAATGACCTATTACAAAAGAGTTTATGAATCATTGAGATAAATTCATACAAAACAATTTTCCAATAATATAATATAAAAAAACATAAACCAATAATATAAACAAACATGGGAATCTTTGTGCTCTAAGGGAGGTAATTCATTTTTCCAATAAATGTATTTCATTTTAACCAAACCAATAATAATGATTACTACATTAGCCTCATGTAGGGAATCATTAGCACAATGAACAAGGATGACTTATTTAAAAGATATTTGAGAGGGACCCAAAGATCCATGTGTGTAAAATTCACCATTAGCATCACAATGATTGAAATCATTATATGTAATAATTGCAACATTTGGTCTACCATACATAACCTTAACAAGAAAGTGGGTTTGACAACCCCTTTTTTGGATAAACCTTCGTTTCCTTTTCTTGGTTTTAGTTATCATCAAGGCCAAAAACACACCAATAACTATTTACACATGTACATATATATATATATATATATATATATATATGTATAGATATAACAACTAGAAAATATAATTTCTTACATGCATAATTATTATATTAAATCTAAGCAAACCTTGAGTACATCATGGTTGTGTGGTTGTTAGGTTGTATCAAGTTGGGCTCTCTATGTAATTTATTTACAAATGTTGTCTATGTACTATCCAATAAACCTTCTCCTTTGACAAAGTGAGGGAGTTATTTCAAGAGGGATTGCAACACATATGTCTATCTCACCATTTTCATCTCCAATAGGTGTCCATTCAAGGTCAACACTTGAGAAATGATTTCCCCGGTTGAGAATGTTCTTGCACATCTAGATGAATGAGTGATTCCCATTTTGTTGGCTTGCCATTCTGAATAATATCAAGATGGTTAGTGGACTTCTATCTTGTTAAAATATGTCAAAACAACTATATTATTTTTTTCTAATCATTCTATGGTATACTTATCTTTACCTTAGTGTTCACACTTTCCTTTGAGCTTTAAGATAATATATGAATGAAGTTCAATGACCTATTACAAAAGAGTTTATGAATCATTGAGATAAATTCATACAAAACAATTTTCCAATAATATAATATAAAAAAACACAAACCAATAATATAAACAAACATGGGAATCTTTGTGCTCTAAGGGAGGTAATTTATTTTTCCAATAAATGAATTTCATTTTAACCAAACCAATAATAATGCTTACTACATTAGCCTCATGTAGGGAATCATTAGCACAATGACCAAGGATGACTTATTTAAAAAATATTTGAGAGGGACCCAAAGATCCATGTGTGTTAGCCATGAACCTATAGCCCCCCCCAAAAAAAAAGAATAAAATAGGAAACCCCAACCTAAAAAAGACTAACTTTTTTCAATGCAAGGTTGAATTTTAGCTTGGAAAAAATAAATATGAATACTTGACTTATTTACTTGTAATTTTAAAATGAAAATTATGTTTGTTTCTTAATTTTGTTCCTTTCTTTAGTGTTAGTGGCTACACATACAAACCTATGGTATACATATAAACTATTCTATATTTAAATTCCCTCTTCTTGGATTATTAGCATAGATTTATTTGAATCTTCACCTTTTTTCTTAATTTTATTTTTAGGATGTAGTTTATGATGAATTTTCTAAAACTTTAAATAAGCATGTCCATCTATTTTTGTAATGGCTAAAATGATTAGTTGTGCATTTTCCTTCTCTATTTTGTACAAGAGTATTTGATTTCTTAACTTTCTAATTATTTTATATTTTTTACCTTTACATTAGAGGACTCATCACCATATATATTTTTCTCCTCCTCTACATAAATTCTTGAATTCATGCCTCATTCAATTCATTGGGATTGTTGATAACCATCCTCCTCAAGATGTGATAATGGAGACCTCCAAGATACTTTGTCAACATGTCTTGCTCATCTAATTCCATGCCATTTTGCATAGATTTCCTCTTAAGCTCCATTTGGTGTAATCCTTCGTACTTTGACGCTTTTTTTCTTGTAATATATCCTCTCTTTTTTTATCAATTTTATATCTAATAGGATAAATATTTCTATGAATTAATCCTTACTACTTACTATGATATTATTCATCTTTCCACAATTTACAATAAAATTCCCCCACCATACAACATGATACCCTTTTTATTTTGTGGAATGCAAATAAATATTTTTATGCCACATTTACTTTATGCACATTAAAATAGACTTATATTTGTTCAATCCATGAATTTAGTGGTTCAAGATTAATAAGTTCATCAAAAGTATCTATTTCTACTTTAGTTCCTACATTGAATGGAATTTTTATTTTTTCCTTCTTATTTCTGTATGGTTTGTTCAATAAATACTATGCATTTTTTCCCACTCCCCCCTCTTCCTTAATACCAAGTTTATTTTTAAGATCTTTTACCAACATAAGGTTGTTCTTACCATTTTAACTTTTTTCCTTGATATATGCTCTTTTTGTCTTGACATAATCTATTAGATAAACCATTGTTAGTTCTTTATTATTCCATTCATATAGATTTATAATGTAATTAATTGTGCATTCAATTTTTTATGTTAGCCTTTTGTGCTCTCGTAGTTACTATTATAGACAAACTTTCACAAACCCGCTAAGATCAAATTGCTCTAATTCCAAAACTAATTTGCAAATCATTATAATTTTATAATTTAAGATCACAAAATTATTTCTACTTATACTGGGATCAAATGAGTTTTAATAAAAGGTAATGAAATATAGAACATAAAAAATATGAAAAAAAAACTTGTGCAATAATAGTCATGAAAACTCAAATAACTCATTATTTTGTCCTAAAAATCTCGTGAGGGGAAAACTAGATTGAGTGGTAGTAGTAATTTCCCTAAACTACCTTTTTTAATTACTTAGGAAAGTATTTGACTAGACGTGAAATAATGGTTTCCATCTAATTTTTGTTCATCTCCTTAAAATTAATGAACAAGAAAATTTCCTCTCTTTAGTATTTTATAATCCTCTAATGAATCAAAGTTCTACTTTAACCTTTTTTATAGATTCATTGGGATGCAAGAATATTCTCTTTGGTCCTAGACGATTTCACACATTCATTAGAGGTGAAATACAATTTTTATTTATTTTATATTTCAAGTTTGTAAATGGGCCAATACCTTACTTTTAATGTTTGTTCACTAGATTCTTTCATATCAAACATCAAGAAAATTATTACACATCCTTTAATTTAGGTCTAACAAATAAATAAAAAAATATTTTACTTTAGCATACATGATTCACTATATCTCACATGCATGTTAAAGTGGGGGTAAAATATAGAGATACAAAGTATGGCCCCAAATTATAGTAGTTTTGTCATATATACATCTTAATGTCTTAATGTTCAAGAATCTATTATTTTAATTATATTCATAGTTGGGAAATTGTTTATTTGTATTCGGAACTACAAAGGATTCTTACTTGAAAATGGGTTGTCAAAATTAACTAGGACCTCAACTTTGTGGCAATTTTACAAAAGGACACATCAACACATAATAGGATAGGAAAAAATAATATGTTTTAGAAATTTGACAACGAGTGCTACCTATATGTAATTTTTTACTCTTTTTTATGTATTGACTTCATTTAACCTTCAAAAATATGGTGTAAAATGATAAATTTTGATTAGTAAAATTGATGTATAAGACTAAACAATATATTTGACATGTAAATGTGTGTTGGTTAAACATTCTATGTAGCTTGGGCGACTATGGTACTACATAGAATTTTTAAGTGACAAATATATATAGTGGTCAAAAATATTATCTAAAATGAACTTAATTATTTTTTTCTTGTATTCCCATAAATTTGTAAATTGATTAGTGAGACATACTATTATACCTCATGCCTAAAACATATGTTTTATGAGGATAATATCATCATGACTTGGAATTTATTAAATCATGATTCGGAATTTATTATCATGACTTGGAATTTATTATCATGACTCCTTTTAAATGTACACCAATTTGAATATTGAAGCATACTTTATGTTTTTTAAATAGGATCATTATGTACACTTTTATATACAAAAGAGGTGATAGGAGGATTATTAAGGTTTTTTAAGAATATATGATTTCAACATCAAGTCTCATTTTACCACTTTCTAATATGACCATTACTCATTTGACCATTGAACTATGTGTACATCAATTAAACTCAAAAAATTACCAAATATAGTGTTATTTTTATGACCATTATCCATTTAATCATTGAACTAGGTGTATATTAAATATTTGTACTTGTGATTTAAAAGATAATATATCACAAGAATATCATTGGTCCCCTTCTATCTATATATGCCCATGATTTAAACTGCACAATTTGTTCCCACAATATAATTTACATTACATGGTGTCTTAATAATAGAAGTACTTGTACCCTTAACTTAACAATGGCATTAATGATCCAAACCAAACATAACATTATTTTATACAATGACTTATATTCCATTGACACAACACATTATTGACATAAATATATTATATTTAAAGAATACAAACACACTTGACAATTTAAATATGATTTTTTTTAATATTTAAAGATACTACTTGTTTGGAATAGTTAGAAAAAAGAAAAGGAACCTGGTGTTGTGTTGTTCCTTTATAGCAGAAATTAAAGCAACTCACACTAGTTGCTCCTCAACTATGGTATGAATGGACTATGTATCAATGCCCTCCCAAAATATGAAATATCCAACTGTTTGAGGAAGAAGAAATAAAACGCTTAGGGAGATCCCTAACACAAAGTGCAACAAACTCCTTTTCTATTGAAACAACAAGAGATTTAGGTAGGACAACAAGTTCAATTTAGGCAGAAATTTTGACAGTGGTCAAAATAATTGAAAATTTCAATAAAACTATTTCTATCAGTTGTCTTAGAATATATGGGAGAGGGGCCCAAAGTAGGGCGGGTCAACTTTGGAGGTCCACATGGTAGTCCACATGGACCAAAAAAATTTAAAAATTTTCCTGCCACATCACCATGCCACTTGTGCATTGGGCCTACTATTTGTTTTTAAAAAATCCAGCACCCTGCCACCTGTCAAGCACCATTTACTCCAATGTGTCCAAAATGGGTTGATTTTTCCCTCCACCCAAAAGTGGAGCCCATCCGCCTCCTTAATTGGCGAACACATCTACATACAGTGGATCAGATGGCCACATGTCCACAACAGCCTTGCCACCCTAAACAAATAGTTTAGAGCATTAATTGCTTGCCACCTCCTTCGTTACCTCCACTAACCAACTTGCATTACACGTCCCTTTGCATTTACTCAGACTTTCGCTCGCGTAAATTAGAGATCAAGGTTCATTTAATGCTCTACATTCTCGCATATCCCACTCACTCTCATTCCTTTTGTTTGCAAACATTCTCAAGTGTTCGTTTGGTTTCCCACTAATACTGGTTTGGCTCTCCACGCTTCATTGTTCATCTCTTCAAGCTTCTTCGTTCGAATATGCACTCTCGAGAGCTCCCTTTCTCTTGTATGTGAGGTTTCTAACCTCACTCAACATGTACTAGTGTCTATGAACATGACAGTATTCTGCCATGCACTTAGTTTTTTTCAAATAATTTCTTTGCGAAAACTTTTCTTTCAACAATATTCATAAAATGAAATGTGGGGAGGGTTTCACTGGTTTTATTTTTGTCTATACTCATCCATGCACTCCTAATATTCTGTTATTCATTGCATGACGTTTACTTTGCATTGTGCTTTTCATATTTGCTTCCTTATATGAAATATGAAATGGGTTTGACTAGTTTAAATGGTTTTTCATTATTATTAGATTTGTTCGACGAAATATGGAAAGGGCTTGACTGGTTTTGTATTCATGTGTTTGCCATTCCACAAACTTTAACTCTGTAATTTCTTTTTGTATGTTTCTTTGTTATTCAAAAATACGGAAATGCTTACACTATTATTATTATTCATAGGGTTATAATGTTTATCATTTCGAGGGTCTCTGCCATGCATTTGCATTTGTGTGTTCCTCATGGCACAAACTTTAACTCTGCAATTTGCTTAAAATAATCTCATGTCATTCCGAAATATGAAAATGGTAGCATTGGTTGTCATTTTGAACATATTTTTCCATGTTTTTTTTTAATTTCATTGTTACTACCAAACATGGAAAGTGTTTCATTGGTTCACAATTACAGGGTTTTCTGCCATGCACTTGTATTCGTGTGTTTGACAATGCAAAAAATTTAACTCTACAATTTTCCTTTGATATTTTTTTTGTTATTCCCAAAATATGAAAATGGGTTTGCTTGTTTTCATTTCGAAGATTTTCTTCCATGCAATTATATATATATATATATACATATGTATTTGTGTATATATATGTATATATATACATGTATGTATGTATATGTATAATGAATTTGTGTGTATATATATATATGTGTGTGTGTGTAATTGTTTATGTATATATATGTCATTGTTACTATGGAATATGAATATGGTATCACTAGTTTTCATTTAAAAATATGAATATAGTATCACTGGATTTCATTTCGAAGATATTCTACCATGCAATTGTATTATTATGTTCTTCCATGCACAATACTTTTGTCTGCAAAATGATTTTTATAATTTCATTGTTACTACCAAACATGGAAAGGGTTTGACTGGTTCACAATTACAGGGTTTTCTGCCATGCACTTGTATTTGTGTGTTCAACAATGCACAAACTTTCACTTTGCAATTTTCCTTTGATATTTTTTTGTTATTCCCAAATATGAAAATGAGTTAACTTGTTTTCATTTCGAAGATATTTTTCCATGCAATTATATATATATATATATTCTTATATGTAATCGTTTATGTATATAAATGTGATTTTTACTATGAAATATGAATATGGTATCACTGGTTTTCACTTCTAACATATTCTACCATGTAATTGTATTGTTTTTTTCTTCCATGCACAATAGTTCTATCTGTGAAATGCTTTTTTTTATTTCATTGTTACTACCAAACATGGAAATGAAAACAACTTAACCCATTATCATATTTGGGTATAACAAAAAAATATTAAAGGAAAATTGTAGAGTTAATGCTTGTGCATAACAAAAAAATATTAAAGGTAGTGAAAAATTACATATATATGTGGATATATATATATATATACATATATATGTATGTATATACATATGTGTACATATATGTATATGTGTGTGTGTGTGTGTCCCACTTTCCCAACAACACAACACTCATGAAAAATCAATCATTCACATGTGTCCCACTAGTTAGATTACAACACACAACTATAGTTGCCTTCTCCTCTTTTGCCACATGCAACCACCAAAAAAAAAGGGTTAATGCCACCATAATCGCCTGAGAAGAAAACAAGGATTGTACACCATGAATACATACAATCTCTACAATTGAAGGCATTGAAACAAGTTTTCAAATTTGAAAAAGGAGGACACAAATTAAAGACTCCATACCAAACCAGAATTGAACATATAAAGAGATTTACAAACTCAAAAATGCATTTCTCAATCTTTTCCAATTTCCATTTACCACGTCTCACTTCCATATTCATATCTACATGGAACTATAGACATTCAACTCCCCAAACAAAAAAGTGAAGTTCTTTTAGATGGAGAGTCTAACAAATGGAAGGAACGATGCATAACCAAGGGATATGCACCGCCTACTTTTAATGCGGGGTGGGCGCAAGAGCATAAGTAGCAACAACATTACACTCTCCATCACAAAAGAACAACTTCACCTTTTTATTAATTCTTTATGATTTTTAATTCCAATCTGTTGTATGCTATGCAAAGTGGGATAGGGGGTGGGTTCGATTGGATTTGGCGGTGGGACATTCTTGGCTCTTAGTTGTTCTCATCGCATTGTATCTATGAAAATATTGGTGGTTATGTAACACAAGTGGTGATATTTAAGGGGAGTGTGGGTTATACAAATTTAATATTTTGGCTGCATGTTTTAATGCTATGAGCTATTAACAAGCAATGTGTGTATATATATGTATACATATATGTGTGTGTGTGTGTGTGTGCATGTTTTAATGCTACAAGCCGTTAACAATCAATATTCTATGACATGTAAGACTATGAATAACTATTTGTGTTTGGGACAAATATAAACTGATTATAATACAATTTTGGTGGTACAGTGATTTGAGTACCCTTGTTGACTTTGTGGGTGAAAACTGTTTTACAATTGCATATTAAGGGGGTCCTATACACCTTATGTTTGGAGGTCCACATGTTTCTACATGATATTGTTTACATTGGGTTTTCCATTTATATTCTTTATGGCAGTGAATTGGTATCTGTTGTATGCGAGGTAAATGTTCAATTCTTAATTTGTAGCAATTGCTCTTCATTTTCTTCTTTAAACCCTTGTATAATCGTGTGTTCATCAAACAGTTATTGCTATTCTTATGTACACTCATGTTTAATGCACATCCCTTTCACATTGTCTATCCCTATATGTATTTGAATCACTTAGGGGACTTGGTTTTGTGAAGGCTTTCAATGGTTCCCTATGCAACACTTCACAATTCAAATGGAATTGTGGACCAGTGCAACATAGGTTTCCATCAGAGGAGCATTCATAAAATAAAGTCTCCCTAATTCATTACTGAATGCAACAATAGCCATGACTCTATACAATTGCTTACATGCATTATTTTGCTTACCAAGAATATATTTATGTCTCTATTGCATTATTTATGTCTCTATTGCTTACATGTATATGGAATTGCAAGAATTGATGAAGCGGAATATTGGCGGTGATATATATATATACACACACACACACATATATATACATATACATATACATATACATATACATATATGTATGTATGTATGTATGTATATGTATATGTATGTATGTATCTATATATATATGTATGTATGTATGTATGTATGTATATGTATGTATGTATGTATGTATGTATGTATGTATATATATGTATGCATGTATATGTATATATATATATATATATACTTACATACATATGTATGTACATGTATGTATATATATGCATGCATATGTACATGTATGTATATATATGCATGCATATGTACATGTATGTATATATATGCATGCATATGTACATGTATGTATATATATGCATGCATATGTATATGTATGTATATATGTATGTCTATATGTATGTCTATATATCATAGAGATTATGGTATATTCGTTTGACACTTTTCCATTTTGTGTCTTGCTCACTCTGCTTGATTGGTGTGCAAAGAAATACATGTTTAGCTGAGCCCATTGTTCCTTCTAAGCTTCATTTATGGTGAGTTGCAATTGAAAGGTATACACTTTTGTAGTATTCTTTGTGTATTAAGCTAAGCATTGTGTACATGTGTTTGATTGATCCCTCCTTTCACTTTTTCTTGCAACAAGCATGATATAGGTGAGTGCAAAAAGACACATCATTGGGCAAATCCCTACTATACAGGTGAGGTTTCTAACCTCAAATAAGGCTCTACCACTATCTCCTGTCAGTAATTGTTTTTTGTCATACTATTTATTTGATTTGTATTTGGTGTGTTGTCTTCCCTAAGTTGAAGTTTTTTTTTTGTCTCGATGATTTTGATTAGATTTTGTGGTTTTCCATAGTTTGAAGTTATTTTGTGGCTTTCTTGGTGCATCTAGAATGTGCTCAATGAAGTGTATGGCGTCTAGGGTGCTTTTGTTCAAGCATCACTTTGACTTTAATGGGTTTAATTTCTTATGTTTCTTTCCTATCATGGTTAGCCAAAATATGACTTCATTCAATTTCCCGCCACGTGATCATGCCACCTATGCTTTTAATATGTATATGCATATATGTACTTTTATGTTTATGCATATTTGTACATATATGTATATGCATATATTGTACGTAAGTATACATATGTATATGCATATATCTACAAAAGTATGCGCATATATGTATATGCAATATGTACATATGTGTCCACATACATATGTTCATACATATGTATGTACATATAGATATACATATGTGCACTAAATATTTGTGAAATACAGATTTGCACAATGAATGATTGTGCACTAAAGAATAGAATAATACAAGTGCATGGCATAAAACCTTCAATATTAAACTTAGACGAGTGTTCAAAGTTATTGTGCACATAAATATATATGAACGTAGGTATGTATGTACATAGATTAGAGCATGTACATACATATGGACATTCACTATGTATGTACATGCAGTAAGCTATGTACATACATATATATGTATCTACATAATGAATGATTGTGCAATGAAGAACAAATGAATAGAAGTGCATGGTAGAAAACCCTCCAAAAGAGAACCAGTCAAACCATTTCCATATTTTGTAGTAACAATGAAATATAAAAAGAAAATTGCAAGTTGCATTATTGTGCAATGAATAATTGAATAATAAAGGGATAGAAAACAAGATTACATCACAATTGAAAGCCCATGCGATACCCCAAACATACAATCCAACAAGTGTACTTGAATCATTGTACCGCCAAAATTGTATTATAATTGGTTTATATTTGTTCCATACACAAATAGTTATTTGTAGTCTTACATGTCATAGAATATTCAAAGCACATCTGATACCACAAACATACAAGCCACATTGCTTGTTAATGGCCCATAGCATTAAAACATGTAGCCAAAATATAAAATTAGTATAACCAACACTCCCCTATAATATCACCACTTGCATTACATCACCTCCAATATTTTCATACATCTAATGGCATGAGAACAACAAAGAGCCAAGACTGTCCCATTATATTATACAAAAGAGGTTGTTGCACTTTATACATTCTATATCATGTAAATGATGTTTCCAGTGCTATGTACATGACTATGTGAAGATTGAAGTGATATTGTTAGTGGTTGTTAATGCATAATGTTGTATACATGGAATAGTTATGTGAAGTGTGGTGTACATTTCAGCCCAATCAGGCAATCACCATAAACAAAGTTTCAGTATAATTAACCATACTTACATTAAAAAAAAATTGCACTACACTACCAACTTGGACTTCATATTGCTAAGTAGGCCCAAACCAATAAACAGATCCATTTGATATCAAATACATAATATAGGAATGTGCATAATGCTAGCAACAACATTTACATATTATAGGACATAAATTTGTAGTGGCATTGGAGGTTATAGCATTGAAGAGACTTCTTTTTCAGAAGAGCATTTAAGTATTAAACTATGTATCATTACACTTTACAAATTATCAGTGTATGCAACATGGTTTAATACTAAAAATGCTTTGGTGAAAAGAAGCCTCTCCAATGCATAGTCGAACCAGTATGGCTACGTAACTAAACGAACACTCGACAATGTTTGCAAACAAAAGGAATGAGAGTGAGTGGGATATGCAAGAATTTGGAGCATTGAATGAACCTTGATCTCCGATTTACTTGCCCGATAGTCTGAGTAAATGTGAAGGGATGCGTAAGGCAAGTTGGTCAGTGGAGGTAACGAAGGAGGTGGCAATCGATTAATGCTCTAAATTGTTCATTTAGGGTGGCGAGGTTGTCGAGGCCACACGTCTGTATGACCCAATGCACATAGATTTGTTCGCTGATTAAGGAGGCATATGGGCTCCACTTTGGGGTGGAGGGAAAAATGGGCCCGTTTTGGACAGGTCGGAGTTAACAGTGCATGATAGGTGGCGAAGTACTTGATATTAAAAAAAAACAAAATTGCCAGATGCACAAGTGGCAGGGTGATGTGGTGGGAAAATTTATGTGGTTAATATCAAGGTATTACAGTCTTGAACAACAAAAGTAAACATCCAACAATTGAACTATAAATTGCAGCCCGAAATACACAACAAAAAAGTAGCCAATCATTTATATAGTTGTAGGGATGGTCCCTCCCAACATCAATCAAGCATGCCAAGATAAAAATTTGGAGATGTGTTCTCATCTCCTGCTTCTACATTTTGAGTTGTCATTACATGATTTGCATTTGCATTTGTAAATTGAGTGCAAATTTCATGCAACGGTGTTGAACAACTATTTCAAACATTTGGGTTGAGACTTGAATTGACATCAACAGCTGCAAACAGAGGGATGCATATGTTCAATATTTCCCAAAACAAGGCATGGTTGTCTACTAATGCGTTTGTAGGATTGCTTATATGTATTTCTTGTTGCAATGACCTATGGGCCCAGTTGATTTCTCTTTCCTTCCTATCTTGTTTCTTTTGTTGCTCCATCTTCTCCTGCCTTTCCTTCCTATCTTTTTTCTTTTGAACTTTGTCTTGGTACCTCTTTTGCTCTCTTTCCTTCCTATCTTGTATCCTTTGAACTATCTCTTGCTCCTTCTTTTGTTGTCTCTCCTTCCTATCTTGTTTCCTTTTAGCTCTCTCTTCCTCCTTCTACTCTCTTTCCTTGCTCAAATCTGCATAGTAATTTAGCAATGTGGTATGGCAAATGTGGCAAGTGGAGATGGTAATAAATAAGTTCCTTGCTCTTCTTCCCACTACAAGACAATACCCAATTTTTTTGGCTTCATTCGCCAACCAAGATGGTTGGGTAGGGGCCGAGGGAAGACTTAAACCGTCATTACCCACATCAATAGCCCCCTCTACCAACCAAGATGGTTGGGTAGGGGTTGATGGAAGACTTAGACTGTCATTGCCCATATTCATAGATACATCTGCCCACCAAGACATTGGGCTAGGGGTTGAGGGAAGACTTAGGCTGTCGTTATGTTCCTAACACTGACTATCAACCGTGTCATTTGTTTGTTGATTAACTATTTCATTCATTGTGAAATCCCAATGTTGTGATGTTGTTGTTCACATGCCTGATGGAGCAGTAACTACCACAACTATCTCCACTTCATCATTTTGTTCTTCTTCAGGGGGGAATGTAACCCCTCTTTTACATGCAGGCCACCTTGTTGTGGCTCTCTTCTTCATTGGCGTGGACCTCAAATCAACTTTATATTGCACCTACACACATTATTTAGACATGTTTCAAGCAATGATAAGAACCACCATTGAACACCCTTAAAGACAAAGTGATGCATGAAATTTTTATTTTCTTTATTGTGTTCTCTGATAGTTTTTAATGGTAAATTTGGTAATTGTTGAAGTTTTATGTGATCATACTACTTTGTTTGAATTGTACTCATTTAGAACCTTTTGGATTGAAAGAAAGGAGTTGGTCTTATGACATACAGCCGATTGGAATTAACAATGTAGATAACTGAAATTCATTGTCATTCATCAAAAGTTTGAAACCCCATGATATTGAGTTACAAGTTTGTGTGAGAAACATTTAGACAACATAGAATATATTGGCATTCCCAAGCATATAGATGATATATGAAAATGTTGAAATTGAACATTCATAAATAGTATAAGTCGAAACCCCAAATAATGAGTCAGAAAGAATAGGTTGCAATAATCACATTGCCATTCAAAAAAATGACCTCGTCTTGTGCAACAATCACATAGGGCTTAACAATCACATTGTAAGGAATTGAAATGCATTGACATCCATAAATAGTGTAAGTTGAAACCTCGGATATGGAGTCAAAGGGTAGTGGGTGAGAAACATTTATAGTGCATATAATTGATTTATATACCCAGGCATATAGAACATAACAAATACCCAAGAATTGAAATGATTTGACATTCATAAATAGAGAAAGTTGAAACCCCATATATAATTGTTACAGACAGGTGCTCGATAAACAGTTACAATGCATAGAACTGATCTATATTGGCAAGCATATAGAGCATAAAAAAAATCCACCAAACGAACTCAAATGACTCGACATAATAAACAGTGTAAGTTGAAACCCCAAATATTGAGTTACAGGTTTGTGGGTCATAGAACTTTTACAATGAATAGAACAAATCTATATTGGGAGGCATAGAGAACGTAAAAAGAACCCATAAAATTCACATAACTGACTAGACATTCACAAACAGTGTAAGTTGAAACCCCAAATGTTGAGTTACAGGTTTTTGTGAGAAACATTAACATCGCATACAACATATTGCCATTGGGACATAAAGAGTTTATATGAAAAAGCAAAGGTATTTATAGTATTGTGAAAAACATTTGCATAGCATTGAACAAATTGGCATTCATAGGCATAACCAAGAAGTTTGAGATTGGCATTCATAGGCATAAACAACAGGTTTGTGTAGAGTACTCGAATGTTGATAGCATGTTGTTGGTGTTGCTTCTTCTTCTCCTCTTTGTTCGTCTACCTCTAGGAAAATGTAGCACTAAATATGAAAGTGAGACATGGTAAATGGAAATGTATTTTTGAATTTGAAAATCTCTTTATATGTTCAATGTTGTTTGGTATGGAGTCTTTAATTTCGGTCCTCCTTTTTCAAATTTGAAAATATGTTTGGGTTCCTTCAATTACCTAGTTTGAATGTATTTATGGTGTGTAGTGTTTGTTTGTTGCTCAGGCGATTTTGGTGGCCTTATTGCGATTGTTTTGGTGGTTGCAGGTGGAAAAAGAGGAGAATGCACCAGTTGTCGTGTGAATGGATTTGACCGATGGGACAGTTATGAATGATTTATTTTCCTTTCAGTGTTGTATTGATGGCACAATGGGATAAGGGGTGGGTTCAATTGGATTTGGTGATGGGACATTCTTGGCTCGTAGTTGTTCTCTTCGACGTACTTGTATTAAAATATTGGTCATGATCTAATGCAAGTGGTGATATTATAGGGGAGTGTGGGTTATACTAATTTTATATTTTGGGTGCAAGTTTAAAAGTTACGGGCCAGTAACAATCAATATGACTTGTATGTTTGTGGTGTCCTATGTGCTTTGAATATTCTCTGACATGTAAGACTGTGATTAATTATTTGTGTTGAGGACAAATATAAACCGATTATAATACAATTTTGGTGGTACAGTGATTCGAGTACCCTTGTTGACTTTGTGAGTGAAAACTATTTTATAATTGCATATTAAGGTGGTCTAGTGTGGGGCCCACATCGGACTACTTTTGTCCTCAGTATAGGTTCCCATCCTACTTTGGGCCCCTCTCCCCTATTATGACTTTAAATTAGATAAAAAAATCCACATAAGCTCGAGAAAACTTAAAATGAAGAGTCAAATGTTTTTGCAGTAAGATTGATGACTCTTTATTGCGGGGACGTTTGTGATAATTTAAGCCAATTATTGTGAGCACCTCCTTTCCTATGAACATAGGCGCCCAAGCAAGCCCTCCCACGTAGGGAACCTAGCCGAAATTTGGAACCTCTCACAGACACTCGCATTTTGCAACCGCCCCGCTATGCATTGCACCCACTTTGCCAAAGTCTGTGCGTGCTGCACAACCGAAACAGAGAATGGGGATCGCTTAGAAAAAAATGAAACACGAAAGGAGATCGCTCAGAAAAGAATTACCGCTCAAACACTTTGATGTCATATAATGCAAAGGCGGCATTTTTTACCGCTTGTACAAAGGGGAAACACATTAAGTTTGTGTGATGTCGGGAAAAAACTCCAATCCCGCACACTTAGTGAAAAGGCAACATTTTTTACCACCTGTACAGAAAATATGAAGGCCATTTCATAAGCACAGTGAACAACTTATTGAGGTTGCATGATAGTTTCCTTTGCCCTCGCCTGCCGCATTTTCTCTTTAACATCCAATCTTCATGATGAAACATTCATATTGGTTGATGCCGAACTTGTTATAAAATAGAGATCACTCGGGGAGAAAACAAATTCTACCGAATGCATTATTTTGGTTAACAGCGGGAAAATTAGGCAAGATAGCGGAGATAGCGAGTTCAATTTCCCTGTTGGTTGGCAAATAAATTTGCCCCACACATTAAGGCAATGTCTATGCAGTCCTCAAAACAGCCATTTGACCGTATTTATTAATTAATTAAAAATAAAGATACTTCTTGGGCACGATTACAGAACAGTGATCAAATCTATGTTGTTACTAGAAGACCGACTGGAGCTCGATGTGATCAAACTGATACTAGGGCGCAAATTTTTGGAGGCCAGGGAGCGTTACTGCGTCAACACAAACATTGTGGCGCGGTTTGTGGAATCTCTCCTTGACTTGCAGACCTCAAAAGGTATGAATTTGACTTTGGCTCGACTTCTTGTCAAAGGGATGTATTTAGGCAGTGTGGAGGATGTCATAGTAATGGCTCGGCTGGAATAAGGAATTCCCCGGCCGCGTGACCTCCATCTTCTCTTTGTTCCGGTTGCAAGGGTGAAGTGCTACCATTTTCCGTTGGATATAGCAGGCATAGCCCTAGCACAGCATAGGATCAGGGTAGAGCATGGGCTAAGATACCAAAAAAAATTCTTCTACTAAGAGCCAGTTCAAGGGCTAGACTAGATGGTTGAGTTTGTGGATTTTCTCCTAACCATTGGCTTCAGATAAATGCAAAATGCAAGGTCAATTTTGGATTGCATAAACCAATTTTGATATTGGCTGTGAAGGTGAGTATCACAGAAGAACCAAAGTTTCTTTTTTTCTGTGAACTCTGACAGAGAGCAAATCTCTATGTAAGCAAGAAGAAATCAAATTGGAGGATCACGATGTATATGCTTGCTTATGTAATTTTGAAATTTTGGATTGAAATTCCCCAATGGAACAGGGAATTTAAAGACCCTGTGTGGTCACATATAATGTAATGGGGCACAATAGAAATCGGGAGAGTCAAATATAATCTAGGTTGGGAGGGAAGAAACCCTAATCGGGAGAGTCATTTTTAGGTGTCTATAGAAGCAAAACTAACATAATTGAACTACTCAGACATTAACAAATTTTATTTATAAAAATATCATTAAAAAGTTTGGATTCCCTTTGAACATATTACAATTGACCAAGGGAAACATTTTGTCAATAAAACAATTAAAGAACTTCTAGAAATATTCCTATTCAATAATAGTTTTACACCTTACCATCTACAAGAGAATCTCAATAATATCTTGGGAAAGACACTCACAAAGGTTTGTAATGGAGGAAGTTCTTACAAGACTATGATCAAAAGATACATACAATACTTTAGGCATACTACACAACCTATAAAAGGTTTGTAATGGGGGAAGTTCTTACAAGACTATGATCAAAAGGTACATACAATACTTTAGGCATACTACACAACCTATAAAAGGTTAGCAAAGTATTGCTCATTTCAATTAGTTTATGGATTGGATCCAGCTTTGTCAATACAATACAAAGTTCCTAATCAAGATTGTAATAACAAAACTAAACAAAGAAGAATCTCAAAATAAAGGTCAATAGAATTAGAAAAGATAAGTTAGAATTGATTGTTTTCCACTTACAACCGAACACAAGAAAATCAAAAGAAAAAGGCATCACATTAGTGCAACATTAAAACTGAGCAACTAAAACTAGGAGATATAGTATTGTTATATGGCAGTAAGTTTAAGAAATGAACAAACTGAAGATGCATAACTGCATAAATCCTATACAACCAACCAATGTGATAAAGTTAAAAACTTTTACAAATGAATTACTAGAGTATGTAAAAGTAGCTTGCTTAAAGCCTTTCTACAAAGTAAATATAAACATGAAGATAGAAACCCTAATAATACATTTTATATTATATACCATAGAACTTAGCGTGTAGAGTAAGTTAACTAGAAAAAAGAAAAACAAGGTGGTCAAAGAGTCAAATGATGATGACCTAAGTTATAATGCTAGCAAGAGGATTGAAAAAACTATAAAAGGAGGTGAAAGTAGTGCAAAAATCATACTAAAATATTAAGTGCACAAGTGATTGTGTATAGCTAAGTAGATTTTGTTGATGGAAAATGGAGAAATGGAGAAATTTGAAACATTTTAGGTAAGCACATTTGTATCATAGATCGTCAATGTTGAAGACATCAAAAGATCTGTGTATAAACTACTTTCGTAGAAAAAGATGAAAAATAACCTAGAAGGGGTATTCTCAAACATTCATACAGGCATTGTGTATGCTAAATCTAGGTCCAAAAATATATTCCAAGCTAATAGAGGTTGATCCAAACATTACAAATGAAATTGAAACCCTTAGAAATTGTATGATAGGTTAATTCTTGGCACCAAATAAAAACATTAGAAAGCTCAAACTTGACATTTGGGAAAATTTTCCAAACTTTAGAAATGATCACAAGTGGATCTAGTTGGTGTTGAGTTGCATTCATAGAAAATTCATGTACCTTCATAAGCCTTATCTCGTCACCAAAGAAGCAATCAAATGAGTAATAGGGCTATAGGGTAAAGGATAAAAGCTCGAGAAAGTAGAAAAAAAATCATCACTACATTGACAAGAGTAATATTTGATGGGTCATTCCTTGTTGTCAACAAAATCTAAGATCCTAGAGTTAGGTATGCTACAAAATGTGTTGCTTACAAAAATTTTCATACAAGAAAAGAGGATTCAGCTCCAACAACCTATATCCAAACCGCATACAATATGGTAACAAATGCAAAGGAATATGACCTTTGTAAAACCCTGAGGGAGCACTTTATGGATTATCTGGAGAAGATAAATAAAATCTAGCATGAATTTAGGTGTGGCTCATTGATAATTTGTATCATTAAATTTTCTAAGAGAATTGTCAATTGATAATAAATGCATATGAAGGTCAAATACGTCCATTGTAAATCAATAAAAGAGAATTTATATGGATTTCTAGATACAATCATTTGTAGGTGTGGTTGTAAATTCTATTTTTTAAAATTTTAAGAAAAAATGCAAGAGAGGGAAAGATTGAGTCATCAAGTGGCATAAAAGCTAGAAAATGAGGCAGAAAAAAATGACATCCATTTAGAAGCTATTGAACAACACTTTCTTAGTCCCACCACTCTTATATAAAGAAATCGACCAACTAGTAGAAAACACATCACTTCTCCTCTCTCATCCTCAAGACCCTGCCATAAAAAGATTTGAATACTAGTGAGAGCACATTGATAAGAAACCTAAAAAGACGCTCAAGAGAAGATTGAAAAGAGGAAAGAGAAGAGCATAAAAGAAACCAAGGTGAAACAAGATGCTTCTCCAAAATTTATGTATGTTACTAAACAAAAAATCACCCAAACAAGAAAATAATAGGGAAAAAGGATATCAAAATAGTTATAGTCTACTAGTAAGAGCATTCCACAACAAAAAGAGAAATTGGTGATACGATGGGAAAGCAACCACAAAATAAAAATAAAAATTAAAAATAAAGCAAAGAAAATTATCCAAATTGAAGTAACTCATTCCCTATTTAAGTCTCCATTAGAGAAAACCACAAAAACCCTACTACAAATTAACGCAGAAAAGGAAAAGGAAGAAAAAGAACAAAGGAAGCCAAAAAGAGGAAAATAAAACACATTTAAAAGTTAGTATAAGGAAGAAGAAACTCCAAAACCAAATATACCACAAAAATTCGTCAATTGGTAGAAGAAAAAACATAAGAACCAATTTTCGATGAACATAAACTACTCAATTCTTTGTTGATATTCGAAAGACAAATTTGTCTAGGACTTATCCTTCTACCACCATAACCAACAAGAAATTTATAGTACAAGCAATGATGGGAATCATATTCATTAGCCCATATTTTTTAAACCAAATAATTAGATAATTTCAAGTGAAATTAAGTGCAATTCTACAAAATTAGATGTTTGTGCACAAAGGGAAGAAACTTGTAAGATAGACATCCCATTGAAGTATAAATTAATGGAAATAAACTCTTCCCAAAAAAAAAAAAAATTACAAGCTCTTCAAGCCCGTGATCTAAGAACAAAGCACAAGATAGATAATGTGGCTATGAATCTTAAAAAAATTATATTCATATTTAAGTTATATGAGGAATTTATTGCAAAAACTCAACATACCTACATCACAATAATTAAGACCAAGCAACTACAAAAGGGAAATCCTAAGCACTCCACTTTACTACCATTTGTATCACATACACAAGAAACACTATAGTAGCTAGTGGTCGAAAAAGAAGAACCGGTAGAAAGACAAGAAATGTGGCAAGGTGATGAACAAATGGAATAAATTGAACTAGTACTAGAAATATTGGACATTAAGATTGGTGAAAGTATTCAAAAAGAACCAAGAGAGACAAGGTAAAACAATTGGAATGGGAAAAAGAAATAAGGGAGATAGAAGATACCACAAAACAAATGGTCACTCCAACAAGACAACTTTCTAGTGGCCCAATAAGCAAAATTAAGGAATATATGGCTCAATCGAAACAAGCAACTCCAATAGTCATAATTAGCTCAAAAATATTCCTTAGCACCCCTATAGGGGGCCTGGGTGATCCCACAATACTGGTTTATAATTTTTGGCCAAACTAGACATTGAACTAAATTTTTTTAACTAAATATTCACTTTTAGGCACTTATAGCGGCTAAACCGTGAGGAATTTGAAGATGATGCAAACTAGTGATTTGTGACATTTTGTCTGTAGATTCTAAATATATTTTTTTCAAAAAATTTGGAATCAGATTGCACTTCTTTTTCCATCTCCTTCGAAAACTAGTTTTTAATAATAAACATCATTTTTAAAGAGTGACATTACTGGCTAACATAACTTTTTTCTATGAAGGATAAAATTCTAATTTTTTTGAATTTAGATTCCTAAATACGATATCTAGTGCATGGAATTGGTTTCATAGCATTTCATTGAATATTTTTTTCTTAATTAAGTTTCAAAGTCAAACCAGTTATAATTTAGACATGATTTACTAGCTAAAACATAACTTTTTTTATGTATCGAAATTCAATTTTATTTATTTTTGTTGGATCAAGGACATCATCAATATTTCTCATAGATATTTTTTAGATTTTTGTTGATAATCTGCTATTTTTCCACGTGAAGAATAGAGAGCTGTTCGGCGAAAAACCTCATTCAGAAATAAAAAATAAATATAGTAATCAAATAAATTTATTTAAAATTATACTTTTTGGGAAGCTTATAATAAGGACTACGTACTTACAAAAAATAAAATTAAATGAATTCATTTGATCCCCCAAAAGGTAAATCAAAAGTGGTTTTTATTAGCATTTTGATAGGTGTAAAGGAGACTTTGTTATAGGTATGGTTTAAAACTAGCGGGGTTCTATCCAAGGGGGTTTGATCTAAGGTGGTTTGATCAAACCCTCTTCAATTGGAATCCTTTAAATGAAACTTTTCAAGGCTTAAATTATTATATTTTCTAAAAATATGTGATTTCAGCAAAAATTAGGATCTCCCAGAAAGTGTAAACCACTATTGTGGGATCATCCAGCCACAAGTGTATTTCACTCAGAATTTACTATTCCATAAGTTAGGGTTGAGTAAAGAATTTGACAACAATAGAAGACAAGATTTGATGATCAAATATGTTTTTGATTATAGGAAAAGAAAGTTTTGAAGGGACCTTAAAACCCTTTACAAAAAAGACCATTGCTTTTAAAGATAATCAAAACAAAGAAAGCAACCACCAATTAGCAAAAAGCAAGTAAACAACCAGCCAAAAAATAGGACAGAACCAACAAGCAATTACCAATTTTTCAAAATTTCTGCAGCTTCCAAATCACTAGCTATGATCTTCTCATGCATTTCCATAACCTCAGCAACCTCCTTCACAGGAACCCCCAAATTCTTCTTGGTTTTATTGTGTGTACAGGTGCAGGGGCCCTTCTCACTATCACCCCCTTTCGGATCTTTGGGGAGATCCATCAAACCAACAATAGCTTCTTTTATCACACCTAAACAATCCCCTTTCCACAACCTAGCTTTTTCATTGAGAAATTGGAGACCCTCGGCTTCATTATGGAGAGCCAACTTGTTGACTTTAACCACCATTTCTAGGTTCTCATAGGCTCTTTCCATTTTATCCTCCAAGACCAAGATTCAAAATTCAAAATCCCCTTTCAATTTCAACATCTCATCTGTCACAGTCTTTAGAACATCAAACAATTGGTGCACTTGGTCCTGAATAGAAGACCCCTAGGGATTAGGAGTAACCCCAACATTGTTAATCAAAGAACAAACCTTGAAATTGGTAAGGTTCAGTTCGTTAAACATCCATTTGAAAATTCTGAAAAAAAAAAATTAAAGAGCCATCTATTTTTATCCCTAACACATTTGGCAGATCCTCCCAGTTGCAATTGAAAGTATCCCTATCATCAACCAAATCCTTAGGAGCATCTTGATTATTCTGCACTTCCTGCAACACTGATAGGGAGGTTGGAGGAATCAATCACTGATTCCTGCTCTAGGTCTTGCTTGCAAGACCTCCTTGGTGTCTTACTTCACCACCTTAACCTTTAGGACCTTCTTCATGTTTAGGTACCCCTGGTTCTCCTGGACAACCCCACTGCCATCACAATTCAACCTACCAAGTCAATCTTGGTGCAATATCTATAACTCTTCCTGAGCCCTTAATCTACTCTAAAGGTTACAAACCTCCAATTCAAAGAATTAAACTTTGCAGGGGTGTGGAGGTGCTTCAAAAGACTTCAATCTATCCTACTATGGTTCTTGAAGATCCACCTGACTCCAATTCTTAGTCGCTTTCACCAAACCCTCATTTAGGTCTTGGAAAGGCTACTAGCCCTAGGAGCCCCAATTAGGTCTCCTTCTCCGAGAAAACTGGTTATTACTCAAAACTTTCCAAAGAACACCTCAATCTTTCTTTGAGGTTCTTGGTTCATACGAACACCTCTCAAATATTTTTGAGGTCTTGGGTCTTTATCTGCTGTACAAGGCCTCAACTTGAAAATGGGCATAAACTAGGGTTTTTAAGCCCTTTTCTGGCTGTTTCCAAACTGCTAAGTATTCCTCACACTAGATGGACTGATGGAGTTTCCTCTTGATTACCAGGTCTTGGAAAGACTCAAATCTTCCTTCTCAAAAAGTAAATTCAACTAGAACCTATCACCCCTGCAAGTTATGTGCTTTGCACTTAAGTCTTCCTAGCCAGGCACCTTCTTGTCTCACCTAGGGCAAGACTTTGCCAATAGCTCCTATGTTTTCTAAAACCATAAAACCTACCATATGTACATACATGGAGTCTAGTCACTGTTCCCAAAGGTTCGTACAATTTGTACGGTGGGAAAGTGAACTAATACTCCATTTTCTCAAAACTGTCTGGTTCAGACCAGCAACAGGGTGAAAACAAACTATTTACAAACAATGATTGAAATTAAATGAGGAAGACTAATAAATGGCACACAATGCTTGATAAATCACTACACTACATCCTACACAAAACACAATAACAATTTCAATCCATTAAAGCTCTCTTCAAAGCAAAAATCAGTAAATTCACTCAAACACATTGTTTTCTTCAATTCACAAACTTCAAAGCAAATACAAAAATGCTTCCAACCCTACTCCATTGCTGAGACATTCCTTAAATAGGGTTCCTCAATCAGTTATGTTCCCTTGGGCTCTTCTTGGCCATATGAAGCTCTAATTGAGCATTATTTGCAAAATTGAAAAGCAATTCCTAAAAATCCTAAAAAGGTCAAAACCTTACAAGCAAAACCCTTAGGCCTAATCATTGGTCAACATGACCTTCACCAGATGATCAACATCCAATCCAAAATTCCATGAAGGCTTACATCAAAACAAAAATTTATCCTAGACTTCCTAATTGCCTAGTGTTTCCTAGGTGCTCCTGCACCAAACACATCCTTACCTTTATAACCACCATCAAGAATTTTAATTCTATGTTTTGACCTCTCCACCTTAGCAGCCTCAAGAATACCTAGCTCCTTATCCTTCTCAAGACCTTCATCAATATACCACTAGGGCTCATCATTAGGAGTTTCATCAGGCTCATCACTAACAACATCCTCTTGAGGTAAACATTCCCTGCTACCAAAATGCACCTTACTCTTTACCTTCTTTGGATTATTACCTTCATGCAGACACATCTTCCCCTTTCAATCCGAAATAGGGGACTCCACCTCCACATCCACTTCAACATCATTCTCCAACTTCTTACTAGAGGTGAGACCATCACCCTTCACCTTTAGCTTCTTAATATTAGGGGCCAAAAAATTTCCTAACTTAACCTTTTGAGTTTTAGCAAAATATTTAGGAACCTCCTCCTCCTCATTACCAGTAATATACCCATCCCACTTAGAGGGTTGATGAGAAGTTTTAGCCTTCTTTTTCCGCTTTAGATCAAACTCCGTAGGAGGGTACAAGAGGACCTCCATATAGGCATCTGACCCATCTTTAGACTCCTTAGAGGCAAAAATCGTATCAGACCTAGTATCATACCCAGATTTAGACTGCTTAGGGTGACTCTTAGTGATTTTCTTAGGCTCATCCGGAATGGAAAGGACTTGGCATAATCCATAGTGAGAAGAATTAAGCTCTCATGGAGGATAGAGTTCTTAGGATTCCTCTTGAAGTCCTTAATACGATTCTCTAGGGAGGATAATAGATAATAGGGGAAAGAAACCCTCTTCTTATGTCTAAAATGATTTAACAACACAAATGATAACTAGAAAGAACAAAAAAATGGTCATCCACAGTAATGTACCTCATAATTTCAACCGCCAAATCACCCCAAATGGCGTTAATAGAGCTACAAGAAAAGCCTCCACACTTGGCCTTCTATAGATGCTCCCTTTCATTCCTCTTAAAAAATATTGTCATTGCAGTGTTAGATTCCTTTTTGTCCCTATATACCTTCCTACCCTCAATAGTCATACTGGTAATATTTCCAATCAGTTCTTCAGTTATACTAAATTTTAGGCTGAACACCCTAAGGACTCTATTTTTCCAACTATTGACAAAGGCCTGTGAAACCACTAAGTCAAAGCCATGAATTCTTTCAATTTAGGGGGTGATACCCCCCTCCTCTAGCAAACCCCATATCTTCTTGTTACTTTTGGTAGAGTTGCAGGAAATTGGCTCAATTTGATTCCTCTCACCTCCCATGACAACCACTAAGAAAAGCCACAACAAATTCAAGTATTTTCAAATGATACAAAAGAGAAGAATCGTCGAGAAGGAATAGGCATTGCAAACACCCACAATCTGTGTGGAAGTACTGATATGACTAGGAATAATCATAATCTTTCAATGCAAATCTTTACGGACATCAGCCACATCATTAAATTGCAAGGAGCTCACCTCAAAGAAATCAATTTTGATTCAAAATTCTACATGAGAATCAGCATGTGACTTATAATAATCATGAAGGAAGCCCCTTACCTAAATGGTTTGCATATCATGATTGAAAATATATTGAATTTTGATGTGGAGGGGGTCAATCGTATCCCAAAATTTAGACTCAAGAACCCCATAATTTGAAAATTTATCCACAAGGAAATTACACTCACAATAAATGTGAGATATGAAACATTGCTCAAAGGAATTCAATATTGCCAAAGCATCAAAAATAATTGGTTCAATAGGCCAACTAGGAGGGGTAATCTTTTTGAGACAATTAATAACATTTAAGGAATCACCCTCGAGCCAAACCTTGTTGAAGACTTTAGACTGAGCCAGTTTCAGACCATGGTAGGCAGTTGATGCTTCAATGATCATATATGTTACTCTATAAGAAGGCATGGATAAGGTGCTCATATTGATACAATAGCACCATCGAAAAATTCAAGTGGATTCCTATATAGCCACAATAACACAGTTGGAAAGTGCAATAAAAAGTACATGTTGGGTCAAATTATCGGTTGGGAGAAAGAAAATAAAAAAATAAAAGAGTAAGTAACCATTGATTATGAAGTAAAGAAGTTAGGTTGCATTCAACATAAATGGAGGAATGGGAAAAAAATATTTGGATAAGCAACTCAATAATATAGAAGATAGTTGCAATAACATTTCAACATTATACCAATATTGCATAAATTAGCCACAAATCACTATTGTAGAAGGTTCAAATTAATAAATTGAAGACCCAACTTCCACAACTCTCAAGAAATTACAATATCATGAATGATTTAGATCAATCATGGCATCAACCATTGAGAATCATGTAATCACAAGTAGTCAATTGAATGATCAAAAAGTGAAATTAATAGCATAAATGAAAGAGGTGTAGTTCAGAGTAAACATGCATCTACCATTGTTATCAATGCTTCACTAAGATATTAAGTAAAAAACTCCTACATTATTAGAACCAATTACTTTGATCTCTACATAATGGTCATATTGAAACATAGAAGAAGGTAAATGGTGTGGGGTGTACGGAATGATCTAATGGTTTAAACACACTTACACTTTCCCTAATTTTATTAGAAAAAGAGATCTCCCAAGGATAGGATTGACTTTCAACCTTGAGGTGAGTCAACCCTATTAGGAAGGTTTGTTGTTTTCTTATGACATAAATGATTGATTGGCACTTTTTGGAGATAATTTCATTTGCATTAACTAACTAAATTGCATGACCTAACACTTGAGATGTAGAATATTATGATAACAAAAATAGAAACAATCATTTTTAGGAAAATATGAGAAGGGAAGAATGATGTGCACCTAGCCTAAAAAGAAGGTTCTAAGTTCTGTAGCGGGACTGGTTCACCCTAGGGTGAATAGGTCCTAGTGCAGGGGTCTAAAATCTTATTTCTCAATCCTCAAATCCAAGATCTAAGCTTCTTATTTCTCTAGGTTTGACTATTAGAAAGTTGGAAAAAAAAAATGAGTTTTTGTAGCTTGACTACAATGATGACAACTTTGACAACTTTGCAAAATTGCTCCTTTGATCTATTTTCAGTCCTTCTTCACCTGTAAATCTACACAAACAAAGAGAAGAAAAATTGTTTGATTTTGAGTGAATTGGGGTTTGCCTCATTCAAACCCCATTTTGGTAATTAAACCTTGATATTGAAATGATGATGAATGGAAGGAATTGATGAATGAAAAGAGCTATGTTACAACTCACCAAACCCTTAATAGCTACCCTTAGAGGATTGGAGTCTAACACATCACTCTGAGGTCTGGACCTTGCATGAATTGGCTTGATTGATTGTTGGATTTGATGCTTGAATGCTTGAAACCTACATCTTAATGTTAGCTCCAAAACATGATATGAACATGCATAAACTTTGACATGATGATATGAACTTGATTATTGTTGTATATGACTGATAAATTTGTTCTTCAATGCTCTTGAAAATAATATTTTCTCTTGTGATATCTTGATTATGCAACTTAGCAATGTTTATATTTGAATTGATAAAATAACTATGCATTTATAGGTGTTTGTCTAATTTCCCAAAAAAATAGATTCCACAAGCTTGGCATTTGAAAATTTAATTTGAATCAATAAAATGTTGCTAAAAACATATTGAAATTTGGGTCCTAGCACTTAAGGGGTACCCATTCCCCCTTGGGTGAATGGGTCCTAAGACCTAAGTCTAGGACACACAATTTCCAAGGTGTTTAAATTAATGTTGGAAATTGATTAATATAGGTTTCCCTTTTGGAAAATGGGAATAATAATGCTTTGGAATGCATAATTTAGGTTATTAGAAGCTTAATTATGTCCAATTAGTTAAGGGGATGCAAACATATTGTGAAATTGTAAAGGTGTACAATTTTTTACACTACATTTAGCCCCCACTTTAGTGAGAGTATGAGTCCATGCTCAAACTCACACTAAAGTAGACAAATAAGTCAAGAGAGATCCAATTATACAAATTTTGTAAAGATAAGATGAAAAGGACCAAGGAGGATGATCAAGCCCCTAGGATCAAATATCCCATGGCAAACCAATAAAGGCACAAAGAGATAGATGCATGCAGAAACGACACAAGATACACGACTATACAATGTCAAAATCAATGAAAAGATGAAGGGTGGATCAAGCTTTGACTATTTTTCTAGAAAAAGAATGGATCAAGCCTAAGATGTTTTCCTAAGAATATGCTCACAAGGGCTAGTGTAGTCCAATATATACTAGGTGAGCCCCAAGGAAATAGGGTGAGAAACACACACTAGGTCTACATGGTGTGAACTCATAGAAAGGTGGCAAATGGAAAGTCATTCCAGGTCTACAGGCTCTCATATGCCAACCATACCAAAATTTATACTCCCTGATAACTTCAATAAGGTGTCACATTGAATGGTCATGGGTTTTCACAAGGCACCAATGGAAAGCAAGTTGTATTATGCTTGGTGCCCAAGATTTAGTTTAGGGTAGTCAAAAGGGTTTTTCTTAGTTCATGAAAGTTCTCACCTTAGGGAACATCACACTTGATTTCACCACCAAGAGAGGACTAGCCGAGGGATAAAATATTTGCACCTTAGGGAATGCAATCCATAGCTTACCACTAAGAGTAATGTCATATGCCAAGAAAGGTCACACTCTTGAAGGACATCAAACCCATTATCACCATCAAGAAGACACATCCCATTAATTGAGAAGACCGCACTTCAAATAAGGTTGTCTCATTATGCAAGCAATGAGCGGGAGGCATAATGCCCCCCACTTTAAAGAAATTGCTAAACACCATTTTGTGAGCAATTAATTTAAAGTAGTAAATGATAAATTTCAATACATGAGAGCTTATTTGGAAATTCCTATTCCAAACATATGTTTCCAAATAAATCTATGTCATGGAAAGGAGGTTTCCCCCCATATGCAATCCTAAGATAACACATAAGGA
Source organism: Sequoia sempervirens (assembly GCA_007258455.2). Classification (NCBI taxonomy): domain Eukaryota; kingdom Viridiplantae; phylum Streptophyta; class Pinopsida; order Cupressales; family Cupressaceae; genus Sequoia; species Sequoia sempervirens. The sequence continues at coordinate 34,214 of VDFB02016062.1, forward strand.
TCCTGTTGGAAGTTTGGAAGTCTATCATTGTTGATGGAACTTTGCAATATGAGCATGAAGTGTACATACATCGATTGATTTGGATGACCCAGTGTTGTCATTGGTGTCAACATTGTGGGGGAAGCATTTTTGGTGTCATTTGTACAAGTACTAACTATATCGGAAAGCTAATCTATCAGGAATTTTCCTAAGTTTTCTCTGTTGACAATGTTGCGGTTTAGTGTGTCAGTTTTTGGGTCCACACTTCATCGCAAGAAGAGGTATAACTCTGTGATTTTAACCATATCATTATGACTAGCTTATAAAGCTATATTCAAGATCTCATGAAGTTTTTTGAAGTGTACTAGAAGATATCAAAGACAGAGTTCAACTTTGTATATCACTATCATCTCTATGTTCAGTGTATCAGTGTGGGACATTCTGCATTTCCTTAAGAAGAATGTTTTGGTACTACAGTTCTAGAGTTAGACTCGCTCATGTCGAAGAAATGTGAAATTGAAGAAAGATCAAATCTGAAAGTTGTGTGTATTAGGAAGCGTATGTATTATTGGAAGTTTTTATGATTAGGTCCAATTCCTAGCCAACCTAATACATTATATGTGTTGAGAATATTAAATATACATTGTGGATGTTAGTTGGATCTATTTTAGATCCATGCCGACCTAAATTAAGTATTGCACATTTTCTTGGGTGTGAAGATGATTTTGAATCATGATTGGTGCTGAAAAAATCTATTTTGGATTTTTTTTGTTTACATCTAAATAGGTTGACTTAATTGATGTGTGCAAATGAAATCGGGTATATATATATATATATATATATATATATATATATATATATGAGATATTTTGGAGTTAAGAAGACAGATGAGTGAGCATAAATGACATATTAGGTGTGATTAGTCTCATATGATGTGAACATGCAAATTTAGTGGTAAGAGTTCAGAATCAAAGCAGAGTTTTTAAGCGAATGCTAAGCAAAGCAGTACTATATATTCAGAGCTTCAAAGGAACTAAAATATATCACAAGGAAGGTGCACTTTGTATCAGTTCATACTTTGGCAGTGAGCCATTTTTGTATTGTATTTAACTTTGGTTGTGAGTCTTATAAGGACAGTGTGTCCTAGCAGTGAGCCCCTATAATATATTGTATCTAGATACAATATATTGTGAGCTAATCCTCACCGTGGTTTTTCCCTTTTTGGGTTTTCCATGTAAAAATCTTGGTGCTCATATGTTATGTGAATTTGTGGATGTTTCATGCTTTCATTCTTTATTTTAGTTAATGTGTTTTAGTGATTGGATGACTTCTGGTAAAAAATTTAATAGAATACTGATTCACCCCCCCCCCCTCTCAGTATTTTGGATGTTCAACCATTGGTATTGGAGCTTGGTTCCTTTAAAAAATCCTAATAGCTTGAGGAAAATCTTGGAAGTTTGAACACATGATAGACAAGAAGTGTCCTATTCCTCTAAAAGAAATTTATGCAATTGAATATGTAGAAGATGACTGCATGTTTGACAAAGAAGAACTTAAGGCTTCTCTTGAAGATATTGACAGAGTTGAAACTGAGAACAAAAGCTTGAAGGAAAGCCTAGGAGAAGTAATGGATGTATCAAAAATCTGATAGACAAATCAAGAAGTTCAGATAGAGACATAGGGAAGTCAATGTACAGTTGAAGCAAGCAAATGAAGAGATCACTAGATTGAAAGTACAAATGGAAGAAAAATGAAGGATTGAGAAATGTCTAAATGCATTGGTACAAAGCAAGACTGAAGAATTCTCTAGACTTGAACAAGAAGTGGTAAATCTCAAATCTGATATGGAAAAGGCAGGAATACATGAGGAGAAATGCAAAATAATTACTTCAATGCTTGATGAATTGATTGCAATACATAAACCCAAAGGTGGTTTGGAACTTGAAGAAGGACAAAATTCAAAAGCAAATCAGACACCTACCAAGGTTGACAGTCAAAAGAAGATTCAAGGCAATAGGAGACAATTCAGAAATCAAAGAAGCAATGTTGGAAGACCTTCTATCAAACAATCAAATGCTTAAAGGTACCCATCTTTCAATGGTATTTTTTTCATGCAATAAATATGGACATAAAGCAATAGAATGTAGGAGCAGAATAAATCAAAGTGTTGGATCCTTCTCTGAACAATGTTTTGCATGCAAGAAATTTTTACATAGAAGTACTGAGTGCAGAAGTCAGATGATGAATAGATATAATACTGGGAGAATGTTTCAATCTTTCAATGGCTATTGTTATACATGCAATGTATTTGGACATAAGGCTAACCATTGTAGATCAAGGATGAATAGAAGTTAGATAAGTGTTGTGTGATACTTTTGCAAAAAACTCGGACACATTTCAAGAATTTGCAAAAGCAAAAATAGAAGATGGACTAATCCGGTAAAGAGGAATGAATCTGTGAAGAAACTTGATCCTACCAAGGCTAAGAAGAAAATGGAAAATATATGGAGAAAGAAAGAGGAGTCTAAGAACATAGATGAATCACAAACTTCAAATGCATATGTACCTACCTCTGGTACAAATATTTCTTCTAAAAACTAAGCCCATGCTAAGGCATAAGGGGAGCAATAACAAAAAATTATAATAGCCCCCTGGAAATATAAGGTGTCAAAACTTGACACGAAGATATATCTTGGAAGAGGAATTTTTGAAACTATAGAAGAAAGTTGTGAAAGGAAATATTGTGATGCGAAAGTTTACAGAGCTTTTGTAAATTAACTATGAATGCAAGGTTTCAAAGTTTGATAGGTTTTTTTGAAGCATTTATTGCTAATGTATTTATTGATATGGGTCAAATCATGGAGTCAAAAATGTGTTTGAGAAGACAAATTCAGTTGATGCGAAGAACTAAATTGAAGAAGATGAAGTGGATTTGAGGCATCTCCCAAAAGAAAAACATCAAAACCCTAATCTTCGCAGAAGCAAATTCAAGAAGTATTCTGCTTACTCAATTCTTCTTCGGAATTTTCATTTTAGATATAATGGAAGGGTCGAAGGTAGTAAATTTCTCAGAGAGACTGCAAATTAAATTGAAGAGGCATTCTCGGAAAGTTCTGCCAGAAGACTCAACGGGTGCATTTTCTGGCACTCTCTTGGAGTTTCACCTAATGAGGACATATGTGCATACATATGTGAGAAAATAGAAGAAATGTCCTCTATTGAATTAAGTGTTTTATGGAAAAATGAATTGGAAAAAAATTATGATCCCATTAAATTGGAATACAAAACCCTAGTTGAAAATAAATTGGATGTTTGGTGGAAGTTTCCACTATTTGAAGGAAATAAGAGGTACATTAGAGTTGTATCGAGCAGGATTCATGATGAACCTATCTGGATTGACAATGCATACTCAATAACCAAGGAAGTAATAAGGGATGTAACTAGTTTGTGGTCCTCGGGACCAGTTCCAAGGAGAAAGTTTGTCAATGTCAAAGAATCAATTGAAAAGACTGGTGCAACTCTCCAAGGAAAGGAACTCACCTTGAGTACATTTGGGAATCTGACTATCTAGTATGTTGCAATGCTTGTTGGACATAAAAAATTCCTACGTAATTATGGCTATACAATCTTTGCTATTATTGCTCACATTGCACTTAACATGATTGAGAATGGTGTTGATTATGGTCTTTGTCGGTTACTTCAATAACACTTGATGAAAAAATTGAAGGAAATCAAAAAGGAAAAAAAGCATACATTCAAGTGTGATACTTTCATAGTCTGTTTACTTTTCTACTTCATGAAGGAAATATGGGTAATTAGAAAAGTAGAATGGCCAAATACATAACTGGTAGCACATTAGATAAGAAATCTTATGATGAATATTGGTGGATCAGATGCTTAAGAGGATTCTCTTGTAGCATTCTTCAAAAAAATTCAAATGAGGAAGAATGAGAGAATAAGAATACTCAAGAGTGTGGTGGAAAGGTACTCTGGAG
>VDFB02016063.1:0-21042 GCA_007258455.2 Sequoia sempervirens
CATTTCTCCCTCAATTATTTTATAGATTCTTATGTAAATTAATTCTAATGAAAACCCACAAAGTATAGATAGCTATAAATACCTTTTCCATGCTTCGACAAAAAGTTGGGTTTGATACTAGATGCTTTGAATCACCTTCAAGTCTCCTTCAACTCACTTTACTTTCTTCCAAGTGTGTGAAAGTGATTTAACACAGCTTATATTTTCACTTTATACCTTACTGATCTACTCTAATTTCACATTTATTGCACTCTATCTCCAAAAAGTTGATAAACACCTCATGAATACACTATACACTCTAAAATGCTCCACAAAATTCAATTTTGCATATCTTCTGCCAATATATTTTTCAACATCTTTAGAATGTCATTTTGCATCACATATCTTCATGTCACTACTTGACACCTCATAGTGACACATCATATATTAGGGGTTTTTTAGTTTTCATTGTAATTTCTCCCCCTAAACCCATTATTGGATTTAGTTTTTAGAAGAATTATCTACACCAGATGGAGGTATAGATGTGTTTGGTTCATTATTGTTCTCAAGTTCTTCCTTTTTCTTTTAAATTTTCTCTATTTCTTTCTTAACTTTAGTAGGATCAATTTTCTTTATTGGATTATTCCTTTGTTCTAGATTATATTTCCTCCCATTTTTACTTTTGTAGAATCTTGAAATATGTCATGTTTTGTTGCAGGTGTAGCACACAACATTTTTCTAACCAAACTGATTTGAACTTATCCTTGATATGCACTAGTTAGCCTTATTTCCAAATTTATTACATGTGTAGCAATAACCATGAAATAATTGAATCATTCTGCGAGTATTCAATATATTCATCATCATCTGACTTCTGCACTCAATAGCTCTATGTCCAAATTTCTTGCATGCAAAGCATTGTCCAAAAAAGAATCCAAAATTTTGATTCATTCTACTCCTACATTTTGTTTCCCTATGACCAAATTTATTACATGAAAAACAAATTCCATTGAAGATGAGTACCTTTGAGCATTAGGTTGTTTTATAGGAGTCCTTCTAGTATTTCTTATTTGGTTCTTGATCTGTCTACCATTGCATTGAGTCTTCCTTTGATTCTCAACCTTGTTAGATGTCTAAATTTTCTTTGAACTATTGAAGTGAGCAACCTAAGATCTTCAATATACAACACCAAATAACCTCCATAAGAGACAAAGAGAAGCAAAATGGGAGATGTTATTCCACCAAACAAGAATTGAAATATGATACAATACGGTGATCAATATGCTATGCAATACAATACAATGCTAGAGATTCCTTACTTATAAAGGCAAGGATGAGAGATAAGATAAGACAAGATCATGACAAGTGTCTTAATCCTATCGCATGAGACAAATAACTCATAACTACCTAGGATGATGTGAAGTCTATATAAGACAACTATGACTTGTCTAGATAAGACAACTAATACTTCTAGAAAGAATGTTTTATCCTCAGTAAACTTAATAAGTCTCCTAAGTCCCTAGTAAAGAATTAACTAGGTACAAGACTTATGCACACCAACACCCCCCTTAAGTGCAACTTAGGGAGGAACAAACCAATGAAAATATGCAATAGATGGGTCCTAGAAATAAGGCCTAATGAGGTACCCATGTACAAAAAAAACTCTCACAAGCAAAGAAAAGGAGAAAAACCTTGTGGGAGAAAAATCCTCTCCAAAAGAGAGAAAAAGCTAAAAATAAAATTAAGGAGGAATCATCAAGACCCCCAAGGACAACTTCCTTCACCCCAAGAATTAATCTCAACTTAAGATAACAATGTGTTACCAAAGGTTTAGTGAAGATGTTTTCAACTTGTTGATCTATAGGAAAATACTCTAATTGAGAACACCATCCTAGATGAGCTACCTGATGAAGTGCATGTGGATCTCAATATGATTTGTACATTGATGCTCCACTAGGTTGCAATAGATATGAATGGAACTCTAGTTGTCACACCGAAGAGTAGTGGGTTGAGTGGAAGGAAATCCAAACTCAGTCATCAACTGACGAAGCCATAAAACCTCATGAATAGCAAGTATTGCACCTCGACACTCAACCTTTTTTGATGATAATGCAATAGCAATTTGGTTCTTACATGACAATGCAATCAAACTAGAACCAAGGAAAAAGACAAAGCCAGAAGTAGACTTTCGATCATTGACATCACCATCCCAATCTGAGTCAGTGAAGCCAGCAATCTAAGATACACCTAAAGGATAATGAATTATGAAATGTGTAGTGCTTTGAATGTATCTCAAGATACATTTGGAAGCCTTCCAATGACTCTCATGAGGCTCCTATGAGAAGAAAGAGACAATTCCAACTACAAATGAAATATCAAGATGATTATGAGTCAAGTACAAAAGACTACCAACCAACTGCTGATACAAGGTAGGATCAACTATAGGAGTAGTGCAACTAGTAGAAAATATAACACCTGACTGAAATGGAGTAGGGGCGGGCTTGTAATCAGCTATTCCAAATCTATGAAGAAAATCAAGAGCATAATTCTATTGTAAAATGAAGATCACCTCAGAAGTCTAATGAACCTGGAGACCAAGGAAGTAATGCAAAAAACCAAGGTCATTCATATCAAATTGCTCCATCAATGCTCGTTGTGTACTCTGAATCATGGAAGTAGAACTCCTTGTGAGAATCAAATCATCCACATAGAGCACAAGTATGAGGAGATCCTCTCCATGTCTTTGAGTATAAACTACAGGATCAAAATGGTAGCGAGTGTAGCCGGAAGCAAGAAATAAACTATTCATCTTCTCGTACCAAGCCCAAGGGCTTGTTTGAGACCATACAATGACCATCAGAGCCTGCAAACAAGTGAAGATTCCTACATAAAACCTGGTGGCTTCTCCATATAGATCCCCTCATGAAGACCACCATGCAAGAAAGCACTCTTCACATTCATATGATACATTGACCATCCCTGGGATGTAGTTATAGCAAGCACAAGGTGAATAGAATCCATCTTAGCAATAAAAGCAAAGGTCTCAAAATAGTCAATTCCTTCAACCTAAGAAAACCCCTTTGCAACAAGATGAGCCTTGTACTTGTCAATGGAACCATTTGTTGTATACTTGGTATAATACACCCACTTGCACCAAACCAAATTTCTTCCCTTAAGAAGAGGCACAAGATCCCAAGTATGATTCTTCAACAAAGAAGAATACTCATTAGCCATAGCACTATCCCACTCTAAAATACTTGAAGCATCTGAAAACTTCTAAGGATCATGTAAAATAGAATGACTCAAAAGACTAATTCTTGAAGTCTGAGAATGAGTGCAGCAAGTGTCTATGGGATCACCAACAAGAGGAACAGCCTCCTCAAGAGTAACTCGGGCCCATCATGGCCTAGTGGGTGAATGAGGAGGAGGTGGATCAAGACCATCATCAAAATCTTCCTCAAGTAGCAAAAAATCATCAACTGAAGAAGATTGAGTAGGTTGTGATAAAGAAGTCGAAGGAGGATATATCTATGTGAAGGACTCAACAAACTAAACATCACATTGAAAATGAACCTCTCGTGTCTTAGGATCAAAAAAATTATATTTCTTCACATCCTCACAATAGCCAACAAAAATGTACTGCTAACTCTTCTTCTCCATGGATTTATGCCAACCATCTAGAATGAATTCCCAAGCCTCACTATCAAATACTCTGAAGAAGGATACACTAGGCTTGTGATGAGACCAAGCATCCTTAAGAGTTATATTCCACATTTCCTTGTGGGCTATACGGTTCTAAATATAATTGTTTGGGCAGCATTGTTAAAATATTTGGGCCATCGGGACCTGGGAATCATGGGCAAATGTGAGAGTCTGTAACATTTAGGGCCATGTGGTGGGCATGTCCTTCATGAAATCTAGACCTGATGACCTCACATTGCCATGGTGGAGATCAGCTGTGCTCTAGGAAATGGCTGGGGTCTTGGGCACTGATAGGGGCTCTCACTCTTGGCTTCAAAACTGACTTATGGCATAAGGAAAATCAAGCCAAATGGGGCCAGGCTGCTTGGCACTGAAAGGTGGTGCAGGACATGGGATCACTTTATGGGACCCATCCAAAGGACATGGTGGCAGGAAAGGATGATGACAAGGCAGCCCTAGAAGAGACATTTGAGATAACAGGAGACAACCATGGGTTATGTGCATACATTGAGAGGTGTGCTGTGGTTTAAATTTGAGTCTTAGTGCCGAAGCATGTTGGGTGGTGGGCACTGGGTCAGAGCCAGTGTGGTGCAGTTCTCAGGATGGCTTTGTAGGGACCTTTGGTATGACAGGTAAATTTCCTTGGGGTGAAATAGGTGACTTTACATGCAAAATGAAAATGTGGAAGCCGGTTGTGTAGGGAATACAGAAGGTATCTCAATGCACATGGATCTAGCATTTGAATATATCTTATCCCCAAAAAATGGAATATATGAAGAGTTCCCAATTGCAATTTGAGAAGTAGAAGTATGAACAATGGAATCAAGAAGATCATGTGAATTGGTCATGTGATGTGATGCACCTAAATCAAGAATCCAATTGTCTGAAGATGAATGAATGGACCATGTTGAAAGAGATTTCCCTTATCCCATGGAAGATGTCTTAGACACTAAAATGTTGTGTTTCTTCATAGCTTCCTATAAGGCCTCAAGTTTCTTATAACAATGAGCCACATCATGCCCAATTTTTATAAAAAATGGATAAGTATCTCCTTTCTTTTTCTTGGACTTGGAAGAAGAATCTCCAAAGGTAGAAGAATAAGGAGATGGAGTGGATGTCTAATTGTTCTTTGGCTTTGGTTTGGAGGGATTCTCACTACCTAAAGATGATTATGTCTTGAGCTTCTTCTTATTCTTTCTTTTACCTTTGGATGATTGAGCAATTAGAGCATGATTCTTAGAACTAGGTAGTGCATCCAATTGAATCAACTTGGCCTCCTCCCTAGTAAGATGCTCACAAAATAACTCAAATGAAGGAATTTTATAATATTTCCCCATGGCATCTATAGTTTAATAGAAAGTAGAATAAAGCACTTGCTAAGGGCCTCTCAACTTAGACAAAATCAAGAAGATACATTCATCAATAGATTTTACATGCCCACATCCTCTTAATTGAGACAAAATTAACTTGAATTGTGCAAGGAAATCCTGAATTGAAGGAAATGCATCTAGAGAAAGTGATTGTAGATCCACTTCAAGTTGCAAGACTCTAAATTGATTAATTTTACCATACAATTCTTCAAGTTTATCCCAAAAATTATTTAGGTGTTTTGCACTTTGAAATATGAAACAAGTTATCAAATACTTGCAAGCCATTAAGCCCTTTTCTTCATCCATTTTACATCTATGGAAAAAAATCATAAACCCTTGTTAAATCAGGTTGTTCTACATCTAACATTGGTCATAGACCCTTAGATTGTAACAATTGAGTCATTTTTAGCTTCCATGTATGATAATTGTGTGGAGTGAGTAGTTCAATTTTCCTTGGATCTGTCATGAACACCAAAAGAAAGAAGACGATGTGGCACTTAAATTGTGCCTTTCACCCCAGGAAAATGTATTCAAATTGAATTCGGAACCCCCAGCAAATTACAATGAAGAAATTTTGTAATTTGTACAAGTGATAAGCTCAAATCAACTATTTATAACACATGGTGAATTTTATAATTTTTTAGAATAAATAAATAAAAAATAGATTGCCAAAACTAAAAAAGAAGGTTATAAACAGATTCCTTGTGATTTTCTAAGTAATTTCAAATAAAAGTGCCAAAATTTGACTTCATATGCAAAATTTATGCCAATTACAAGCAATGAATGCACCTATACCTTTGGGCTAAAAAAATTGGCAAAAGATGGAAAAATCTGGAAAAAACACCTGCACCACTACGAGGTTCGTCAAACCAACCATATCTCATTTTTGAAAAACTAAATTCATGGCAAAAAGTTATGCAAAAATGAAAAAATCCCTATAAAATGGACTTTGAAGACTAACTAGGTGCAAAATTTAAGCCTAAGTAGGCACAAAAAAATTAGCCCCCAGTGTTGGCCCTTTGGTCACCCACATGACCTAGTGATGGGCGGCTACAGAAAAAAGGACAATTTATGAAACCGCTAGTGGTTTGCTTGTGTGTGGTCACATGGGCAGCTTAGCATTGGCGGTTATTACAAAAGTCACTACACAATTTAAAAGACTTGCGGTTATTTACCCACCCATTGGCGGTTTTGGATTGATTGGCTAGGTTAGAAACCTAGTGGTTATTTACCTAGGGCAGCTTGGAGACCTGGAGGTGTGGGAGAAGTTTGTAGTTCCAGGCTTTATGGAAACTAACTAGAATTTGAACACGCAAACAAGAGGATGTAGAGCGGGCCCTGGAGGAAAGGTTGACTGGTAGTGAGCAAAACCAGTGTGGAGTCGAGGGGCCGAGAAAGCCAAGAACAACTGATAGCAATTATGACATCAACCAAACAATAAATAGGAGTCGACAATGACTGCACGTCGGTCAAAAAAACCTGCAAATGGATTTTCTACAAAGTACAAGTGCCAACAGGGGTATACCCTATATAAATGTTTGCAGAAAATAATATTTGGCCCCAGTATTTTTTAATCACCATTATTTTTAAAAAATCTTGAAATTAAAAATTGTAAAACATTAAAAAATAATTTTATTTTTTAATTCTACAAAAAATCATACTTGACCTGGTTGGGGGTCGTACGGCCCATCAACCAAAAACATTTTGCCTTGGAAACAACTTTTTCCAAATATAGGAAAATTATATATCAAAATTCTTGCAAATGGCCACTTGGATGCAATGGCAAGGTTATTTTTTGCCAAAAATGCTCCTATTAGAAGTTGTTCACCAGATATGAGCTTCAAACCCTTGTTTGCCACAATTGAAAATGGTGACCAAATTGAGTGAAACAAAAGCCAAATATAACTTTCTCAAGCCTCCTAGATGCAATGGGACAACCCAAAATATTGTTGCTATAGCCAAAAGTGTTGCAATCACTAGATCTCACCAAAATTCATACATGCAATATAGGATTAAATAATCTTTGCAAACCCTTTATGATTCTCAAGATCATATTGAAATGCAAGAGAAGAGCATACGGGGAATTTCAAAGATCATAAAAGAAACTCAAATCATAATAGAAAATTTGATGGTAGAAACTCTCTAATGAAAAAAAATGGAAGGGGCTTGCAAGATTCAAAGCTCTGATACCATGTTGAAGTGAGCAACCCAAGATCTTCAATCTACAACACCAAATAACTTCCACAAGAGACAGAGATAAGAAACAATGGAAGATGTTATTCCACCAAACAAGAATTGCAATATGATACAATATGATCAATATGCTATGCAATACAATACAATGCTATAGATGCATTGCTTATAAAGGAAAGAATGAGAGATAGGATAAGACAAAATCATGACAAGTTTCTTAATCCTATCACATGAGACAACTAACTCATAACTACCTAGGATGATGTGAAGTCTAGATAAGACAATTAAGACTTCTAGAAAGAATATTTTACCCTAAGTAAACTTAACATGTGAACTAAGTCCCCTAAGTCCCTGGTAAAGAATTAACTAGGTACAAGACTTATTCACACCAACATGAACTTTGTCCTTTTTCAAGTCCTAAACCACCTTTATCCTTAGAAGGTTTTTGAATTGCAATTAACTCGTCAACCATTGTAGTACTTGTTTTGAATTTGTCCGCATGAGCTCTTGATTTCTCCAAATCTGATCTTAGTGTTACTAGTTCTTTTTCAAGCTTGATGCATTCATCAATCTTGCTCTGAATTTCATTTTTTTGGTAGTCCTCAATTCTCTTATTTTCTTCTACTTGCAATTTTAGTTCAATAATGTCCTCATTTTCTTTCTTCAACTGATCACTGACTTCTCTATGCATTTCTTTGAAATTCTTGATTTTCTCTCTTAATTTTTTCATTCATTCATTTGCTTCTTTTAGGTTCTCCTTCAGAATTTCTTTCTCACTTTCAACTCTATCAAGATATTCAAGAGTGGCATTGAGTTCTTTGTCAATTGTGCAATCATCTTCTATGCATTCGATTGCAGAGATTTCTTTTGGGGGAACAGGACACCTTTTTTCAAGCATGTGTTCAAACCCCAAGATCTTCCTTAAGTTGTTAGGATTTTCAGAAGGAACCAAGCTTTGATACCAATTTTTGAACACCCAAAATACTGAGAGGGGGGTGAATTAGTATTCTATCAAACCATTTAGTTGTTAACCATCTTGTGGACACTGATTTTGGGTGTTCAAGGGTTCTCTAACTCTTCTAGGGTTTTCCACCTAAAAGGAGAGAAATAGACCCAAAATGCATAAAGTCTACACTCAAAACTAATGTAAGGATGGATTAAATATGCCTAAATGTGATGTTTAAATGCAATAAACTAAAAAAAAAAGATGATTACTAATGCAAAATCTAAGAAATACAAGTTGTTTGAAAATACATTGTGATACAAAAAAAGATAGATTAAATGCAATATAGAACAAGATAAAAAGGCTAAACAGAAAGAGTGCACTTGGAAATTGATGGAGGCTAGAATTAATATTGTAGATGTCTTTTAAATTCTAGAAAATTTAATTTTTTGACCAACTGGGACATGCCATTCTAGGTCACTTAGTCCCAAATCTGGAAAACTACTCCAAAGACCGTTTCAACCAAATGGGTATCCAAATCTACAAAAAACTCTGACAAACATGCATAGTGAGACTAAGTCTCCATTGTTGGCGATGTAGTCCACTTTAGCTTTTCTGAAAAGTCAAAAGTGGAATCTCTAGCTCTCGATCTGCTCTTTTTGTTCCTCTAGGTGTCTAGTTTTGAAACCCTGATTTCCAAGGCTGTAACTTTTTGTGTATATTTTGACCTTTCCAATAGGAAGATGACTCCAACAAGTTTGAAACCTATTCTTCAATCATGTCCAATCCATCCAAGCACCTAAATCTACAATCACACAAAGGAAGAGAGAGAAAATGTTGATTGTTAGGGATTGGGGGTTTTCCTTGGTCAAACCCCGTTTAGGTAATTAAACCAAAATGATGAAATAAGATAATGAAACATGAAACATGAAACAATGCAATTTAGAAACTTGCCATGATAATGGATCTTGAATTGTTGCAACAATGGATGAAGAATCTTACTCTTGAATGCCTTAGAAGTGGTCATGAATTCTTTCTAAATGTCCTAACCCTAGCTTGCTTGATTTGACAACATGGATGAATGATGAATGAATTATGAATTAGGGTTTGAAGGTCTCCTTTTATAGAGGAGAGTTAAGTGATTAGCTAGAATAAGGATCATGATCAAGGGCCAAGATTAAATTCAAAAATAATTTAATCAAGGGTGGAGGTTAATTGAAAGAAGACATGGATAGATAAAAACTTGAGGTGGAAGATAAGACTGGCACGGATAAAGAGGTGATAGGAGAAATTAAATAATAAAGATTATTTAATTTAGATGGCCATTATAGGAGAAATAAATAAAATATTAATTTTATTTATTTAGAAATGTGAGAACAAATAATTTAGATAATTAAATAATTAAAAATAATTATTTAATTATAGAGGAAAGGTGGAGTGTTAAACATTAAATAATTAAAAATATATATTTAATGGAGAGGGAAGGAATAATTAGGGAAATAAAGAAAGGATAAATAATTAAATAAATATAAGATTTATTTAATTATAGAGAGAAAAGGCTAATGAATAATTAAATAATTGAAATAATTATTTAATTATAGAAGAAAAGGGAAAAACTAACTTTTGAATTAAAATAATATTTAATTCAAAAGTGGGGGAGGGGAAAGGACCATTAGACTTAAATGTTTTAATAAAAGTCAAGAAAAGTGTGAAAGTCATTTACAATTCTTTACAACACCTTTACAAGACATGTATTTTATTCAATTTGCAAGGGCCCAAGACCTAATGTGGATGTGTAAAACACCTCACAACACTAAATCAAGGCCTCATTAAGTCCAATCTATCATCAATTATGCCCAAATAAAGCAAGGTATACACTTTTTGGTGACACACATCCAATAATTAAAATATATCTAATTGCAACTGTAAACAAAGACATGAAAGAAATCATCACTACATGACACATAAATGCCAAGATTTTTACATGGAAAACCCAAAATGGGAAAACCATGGTGAGGATTAGCTCACAATATATTATAACCAGTTATAAGATATTACAAGGGCACACTACCAGGACACACTGTCCTTGAAAGGCTCAGCCTGAAATGATTACAAAATGGAGTGTGGCTCATTGCCAAAAAGTGAATTGATAGAATACACCTTTCATGTGTTGAATTTAGTTCCAATTAATCTCTAAAAGAAAAATCCTGGTCTTCCTTGTTGTCGCTCAACATACATAGAAATTTTGCCTTGATACTGATCTCATACATTCAAATTTACTAGCTCACATAGTATCACACTATCACGCATCTTCCATCACAATCTCATCTCATCTACAAAACAAAAATGTTCCATATATATGTTATTACATTCCCATACATCAATTAGGTCGGCCTAATTGGATGTACATACACTTAATTCAAAAATAGCTTGTTGGCTCAAAACAGAAACAAAGTTCCTTTCACACTCAAACCAAAACATGCAAGGCATAACTTAGATCAGCTTAAACCTAAGAAAGGTCTCTTTGACATCCACAAAAGCATATTAATCTTCAAACCACTTATTCAAGTATAAGGTCGGTCAAAAGAAGACTTGATCACAAAAATAGACCAAGCAAACTAACATCAATCAACCATATGATCATGTGAGTGTTTTCCATTAGGAAAACATGTAGAGCTGACACCTATAAATCATCTCTCAGTGTTGTAAAGACTGGATTAGAATACCGGAGGAATGCGAACCAATTTACTCATACCACTTTGCACAGTTATAAGCAGAAAATTGTGTGCCAAACTTCTGTTACTTCTACGTTTCAGCCCATTCAACCAAAATCGTTGAAATCTTGATCATAGATGCATTTAACAGTCTTGAATAACATACTAAAACCGCATAGCCCGATCTTCTAATATGAGCAATTTTGAACCAAATTACCGGATCAAAGTAGCACAAACACTATTTACTGAATAGACAAAAATTGTCACCAAACAATTTTGGCATCAATGACAACACACTGAAGGGTTTCTTCTTCATCCTTCCAACAGAAATCCCTTTGAAAACCTCTTTTTTACCTTTATTATATATATATATATATAACTAAATAATGAATTATAGAATGTGATCTAAAATATTTATAAAAATTAAAAATGTATTTTTTAAAATTATGCTTAATGTAACATAATTATCAAAAATCATACCTCCTACATCAACTTATAATTTTCATCTTTTCAATTAATTTTTTTAATTTATGATTTTATATTTTCAATTAATCTTTTTAATTTACAAATAAAATTTAAAGAAAGATAGAACCAACCTAAAAGAGCAGGAAAAAAATCTTATGTTTACCATCATATATATAGTAGTTAGATAGTAATAGGTGCATGGTCCATAAGATTGTCTTCGAACAATCTGTCTAAGACATTATGAGGCGATGATGTTTCCATAGCTTGCTAATTGCATATCTAAGAAGAATGTAAGAATATTATACTTGTAAATATTTGTTTAATGCAAAAGGGTGTTTCTCGTTGGTTTAATGAATATTTTGAAGTCTTTTAAGTTAGAAATGCCTTTTACCAGGCACAGTGTAAATAACACATGATTAACTCTCTGATCACTTTATAGACTGATTATATAGAATTCCTTTTGAGCTTTTATATCTGTAAACAATCATTTTTTAATGCCATGCAAGCAACGAGATCTTTATATATAATTATCAGAAAATCCTAAGATAGGCTAATGATGTCCTCTTCCTGCAAATTGTAATTCAAAACCCACTTGTACAAATTTAATCAGACTTTTTTAGAGTCCATTGAACTCGTTATACTCCTACATGAAAGTTCTAGGAACTTTATAATTCAAAACCCACTTTTGACTTAACAAATTTAATCAGAATGTTTTTAAGAGTCCATTGAACTCGATATGCCCCTACATGAAAGTTCTAAGAACATTATAAAGTAGTGGCTAATAAATATATTTAGCAAAACCAGCAAAGATTATCTTGAAACAAGAAGAGCATTGGTATCAATTGGGCCCTCCCTTTTATTTTCTCATCAACTTTATCTTTCCCTTTCACATCCTTGATTATCAAGATATAGATTAATAGCCTGAGAAAACACTAAATGGAGAGATAGTTTTCTAAAAGTAATAAAAAAGCTAAGGCCATTATCATATCATATATTGAATATTCATGCAAAACTCTTATACATTAACAAAGTGCAGGCTTTGATATCTATCCATAATGAATAGATCATGCAAAGAAACGTGAGATTTCAAGATGGCCCAACCCATTAATCAAAACTACTTTATGTCAAATTTAGTAGAATGAGAAAAGTGTTTATCTCATTTACTTACTTTCTTTCTTTATTTTTTCTTCTTGGCCTGATATTGTGTTATGTACCATTCAATTTCAGACTGACTAATCCCAACTGATATCCTTTTTCCATGTCTGTTCATTCTTATCACTTCCCAAAGTTTGACTGTTTATTCATTCAAACTGTCTTTTGGTCTTTCAATTGGAATTGAACCATGGTTTATCAATTTTATATCCAACCCAGAAAGTGCATTCTCACGAGGATGGAAAGCATTGGTTTTTGCTGCCATGGTGATTAAAAATCTAAGGCAAAACAAAGATGAAACTATGATGATAACTTGACTGTTCAGAGTCTATGCTATAAAGCAAAAGTATAACTCTCAACACAAAGAAACTTTTGAATGCTAACCTTTTTAATCATGGCACCCACTGCCAAGCCAATGTTATTCACATGTTAGAAACTTTTTGGAGTTGTTCTATGCATGCTAAAATAAAAACTCAACCATTGTGCATGGCGAAATCTTATAGTATTTTTAAAGAGAACATAGACAAGCAACGAGAGGTTCATCTTCATCTCTTATTAATGGGGTTGATAAGCTTTAAGAGGAAAGCGAGAAAACTCATTGTTTCTAAAGATGGAGCCATGATGAGTCTGAGTAAACAGCAGCTAAAGGGGTTAGTCAGCCGACAGTAGATGAATCTTTTTGGACTGGCAGAGAAAATCAAGGTGGAGGAGATATCTAAAGTGATAGTGTAAGGATGGTTAGTGCTGTGGTTTCATAAGCGGTCTTCATTTATAACACTTAATTATAGTTATTAGCGGTTAATGTCACGGTTTGCTAACCTTTCAATTTTTATTAGTTTTTTATTAAATAAAAGGGACTATAGGGTCTGTGTCCTACAAGAGTCAACTAGTAGAGGTAAAATGGGTTTCAATAAGAAGGCCACACAAATTAGCCAAATAAAATAGACTAACAACAAAAAGATATGTTGAGCAAATAAATAGAACAATCAGTTCAAAGAATTTTGGTGAGTTTTGGATTCAAATTGTCTTATATATTTTCTTTGTATCTCTGCGCTTATGTCTTGATTTCTTTGTTGCTTGTTGTTTGGGGTCTTTTTGTCCATTTCTATGATGGTTGTTGTTCCTTGTTTCTTGTTGTTAAAGGTTTTGGTGTCCTTTCAAAACCGTTTCTGGTTCATAGGTCCAGTCAAAAGCATTTACCTTAATCAAAAACAACAAACTAACAACAGCTAACTGAATGTATAGAAGATTGGCATGTCATATATTACCACAACCCATAGCTAACAAGTAGTAGGGTGGCCAAATTCTTGAAGATTGGACTAACTCATAATATCTTGATCGTTAGTAGTTAATTTTGTGATTTTCTTAGTTTCTAGAGGTTAGTTCTAGTCATTAATAGTTATTGCTTGTTGGTGTATAACTATTTATAGTTATTAGTTGTTAAGTGTTTATATTATAGTTCTTCTAAATTTTAGACGTTTTTTATAAGCATTAATAGTTATTGGTTGCTAGTATTTGATCATTTATAGGTTCTTAGTGATTAATTTTACAATTTCCCTAATCTTTAAAGATTAATATTAATTATTAACTGTTAATTGTTCATATTTTAGTTTTGCAAACTTCGAGAAGTTAATCCAAACCATTAATAATTAAATATCAATAAATTAACCACTTAACTAATCAATTTCAATAGTAAATGAAAAAGTCATAATGAAGAAGTCATATTATTTTAACATTTTGTATTTTAAATTCCACTTTTAAGAAATGGATCGAGATCGAAAAAATGCAGAAGGGTTTTGGTAGGAGGCAGAAGCGGCAAGAGGAGAGCGATGCTTGGACGGTGATAGCCATGAAGAGCGACCAAGGCATGACTATTGATCGGGATTTAAACAACATCCTGAAAGGAATTAAGGGGATGGCGGGAGCGATAGGAGTGGAGACCAAGGAAATGGCGAGAGGATTTTACGGACATTGAACAATTTAATTCCCGAGAAGAACGCACGCCCGTAACCAGAGCAAACAAAATCCCTCTTAATTGGAAATGCCCAAGTGTACTCTATGCCACATTGATAATGATGCCAGGAAATCTAGAATAATTAGGTTCAGTGAAAATGCTTTCTTTCTCAAATGGTGTGGGAACTAGCCTACCAAAGGTAGAATCCTTCATCGGTGTTGGAAGCAATGGGGGAAATAAACTTTATTTAAAATCTTGTCGTGGGGCTTTTTTATGATAGAGTGTAAGATACCTATCCAAAAGGTCAAGATTCTAAAAGAGGGTCCATATATAATGGATGGTTGGGGTTTTATATTAAAGATTGGGAACCAAACTTCAATCTCCTCCACCAAGATCTCGAAGGGATCTTCAAGATCTCTACATGCTTAAGGCAAGCATGGCTCTAGGAATATCAGGATGTGACAATCTTAGTGGAGATCGGCAATAAGTTTAGCATCTTCTTAATGGAAAATGTGAAGATCAAAGAAGGCAATTTTAGAATATATGCAAAAATATGTGTTAAGACAAATATAAGCACTAAATTCTTGAGTGAATTTGAGATCCAATTAGAACAAGGCATATGGAGGTAGAAAGTAGAGTGATATCTGTCCAAAATTCAATGCAGAATATGTGGTATGATAAAAAAAAAAGGATGAGGAGTGCATCAAGGCATAGGACCTAGGTCTCAAGGTGGAGGAAAGAAATCAAAAAAAGCTTTGAAGCGAATGGATGTATGCCAATGATTGGTGTGGGGGAGTTTGGAAATGAGACGGTAGCTCCTACAACAAAGCATAAGGATAGAGAAGGTGGGTCTATCGAAAAGAAAGTTGAAGCCCTAGCAATGAATGCTCAAGGTAACACAACACTAGTCCATCTCCCTCTCAACATAATCAATCTAGAACTAGGTTTTTAAAACTATAAAGAGAATGTAGGGGATAGAATGGATGGTTTAGAGTTAGAGCCCAAAGGGATGAAAGTTGAATCAAAAGAATAGTTAGACTACATTAGTGGTAAGGATGAAATTGATATCTTAGAGGAAAGAATGTTAGGACAATCAA
The DNA here is from genome assembly GCA_007258455.2 of Sequoia sempervirens. NCBI lineage: Eukaryota > Viridiplantae > Streptophyta > Pinopsida > Cupressales > Cupressaceae > Sequoia > Sequoia sempervirens. The sequence continues at coordinate 15,570 of VDFB02016063.1, forward strand.
TCACAAAATAGAATAAAGAAAGGATAAGAGAGAAGAGTAGTAGGGGAAGGAAAACGAACAAAGCAAAGCTAGAAATTGCATGGGTAATGCAAAGGGACAATGAAAACTAAGATCTTCGAGGAAGGGAGGCCCCCTTCTCGATGAGTTGTGATTCTCCTAAATATGGAATGTAAAGGGATGGAATACCCTCAAGACAAAAGGTGATTTCCCAAGTGCAAAATTGACTTGAGAAAATTAGATATTGTAATGTTTCAAGAAACTAAGATTTCAGCAAAAGATTATCTAAAAGTTGTGAAGAAGTGGAGAAAATGGCATGGCGATTTTGTTGCAACAATTGGATCCTCACGAGGTCTAAGAATTCATTGGAACCCCTATAAGGCGATAGTGGAAATTATTCAAAAGTGCATAGAATGATTGTTTTATAGTGTTAAATACCTTCCACTAAACATAATATTCTTCTTGATCAATATTTATGGGTCGGTTGGGATGGCTTAGAGAAGGGGGGTTTGGATCCAAATCTTCAACATATTCTAGTAGCTACAAAATGAAATATTCATTATTGATGGGGATTTCAATGCCATCCTATTGTTAAAGGAGAAAAAAGGAGGCATACCTAGAAGTGATAATGATAAGGAAAAATCTATAAACTTTAATGAGGACAACTCACTAATAGATATGAAGATTAGTAATGCTATTTTCATCTAGTCTAATAGAAGGAGAGATAACCTTCTAATGCTTGAAAGGTTGGGCATATTCTTCCTTGGGGAGACTAGAATTGGACACATCTTAGTGGAAAGGAAAAAATTATAGCATTATGTGGTTTCCAAGGACCACTCCCCAGTCCAGCTATCCTTCCTATAGGATTCCAAATCAATGTGGTACCCATTCAAATTTGAAAAAATGTGGCTAAGGGGTAGAGATATTTAATCAAAACTAAAAGAGTGGTGGAATCAAGCACCCATTGTCATCAACTCAAAATCCTTCAAAATCAATAAGAAACTTGCCTATATCAAAAGGATGTTAAGAGAATGAAATATAAGTCATTTTGAGAATATCTTGGAGAACTAAAACTTGGAGGTGTTGGAAAATATAAATGAACAAATAATAAAGGAGGACATGACGCGGGACACATAAAGCAAGGAAAAAGGGGCAAATGTAAAGTATGAGGAAATTTATGAATAGAATAGATCCTCTAGTGTCAAAAAGTCAAAGAATGTTGGTTGAGAGAAGTGGATAGGAACACAAAATTCTTCAACCATACCACAAAAGAAAAATGAAGACTGAACAAATAAATTGTATTATAAAGGAGGACGGTAGCAAATGTGAGACATGGGAAGAGATCGAGAGTGAGGTTGTAAGTTTGAAAATCTACTCAATTCCAATATCACCTTTAATGTTGTAATCTAGGAGAAAATCCTTTAAGAAAAATCCCTCGTATTGTAACTAATGATCAAAACAAAAATTTCATAGCCCATTATCAATGGAAGAGGTTAGAAGGGCAACATTCCAACTGGATGGAGATAAAGCCTCAATTTAGGATAGGGTTTCTAGCATGTGCTTCTTCAAGAAATTTGGGCACATCATCAATAATGGCATCTACCAGGTCATCGAGGATGCAAGGAGTAAAGCCATAATGCTATTTAAAATAATGGAATAATACTTTCATTACCCTCATCCCAAAGAAGCAACAAGTGGAAAAAATAGAGAATTTTAGGCCTATTTCTCTTTGCAATATCATGTATAAGATCATGGAAAAATTCATCATGAATCGATTGAAGAAGGTACTCATAGTCATCATCATCCCCAAAGAGCAAAGTGAGTTCTCCCTTGGTAGATCTATCTCTAAGCATATGATTTTCTTAATAGATATTTTCTTATCAAGGTTCCTCATAAAATTGGCTTTTGTGAGGAATGGTTTAAGTGGATTCAAAATTGTATTAATTCCCCCAAATTATTGGTCATGGTAAATGGAAGCCCACATAAATTCTTTCCTTCAAATGGGATAATACAAGGCAACCCCATCTCACCATTCATCTTCATCATCATGGTTGAAGCCCTTGGCCACCTAATACATTATGCCAAAATTAAAAGATATTGGAAGGGTTTAAGAATGGCCCCAAATTTGGATCATAGCACTCATCAATAGTTCACTAATGACACATTGTTGTTCAAGGTAGTCTCACAAAGAGAAGCCAAAGTTATCAAGAACCAATTGGAGGCATACTACCAAGCCTTGGACCAACATTTAAATTGGCATAAATCATAATTATTTTTCTTCAGTACATCTATGTGGAAGAAAATGGAGATTGTTCGAGTCCTAGACCTTAAAATCAGTAAATTATAAAGCAAGTACCTAGGTGCCCCACTCTTTGTTGTTCATGCAACACATCTTTTTGGGAATCACTAGTGCAAAAGTGCTTAAGAAAAATTGAATCTTGGAAAATTAACTAGTCATCTTCAATGGATAGGATCAATATGGTCAAATTCATCATCTCAACCCTCCCCATTTACCTCTTATCATGTCTAAAGATGCCAGAAAAATAGGTGACAAGTTGTTATGAAAAATGTGGGACCTTTTCCAAAGAGGAGAAAAGGATTGGAAGAAATACCTGCTAGTAGTGTGGATAAGATTTGTCTCCCCAAAGATGTTGGGGGAGTTAGTATAAGAAGGATGGACACATTCAATTTGGTGATGGGTGCCAATCACCAAATTGGTATAGAATTTGCAATCAAACCATTGGGAAAACTGGGCCAAAATTATTTAGAACAAGTACCTAAATAGTTAGGATCTAGTAAGAATTATGACCATGGCTAACCTTGCCTTGAAAGGCTCAATGATCTATAACTTCATGCTAGACTACAAAGAATTAACCATAGAGCATTGTACTTGGGACATCAAGAATGGAAGATGGGTCATGTTTTGGGAAGAATCATGGGATGGTGCTCCCACCCTTGCATTTATACAAGAAAGTTAAAATAAATAAGAACTCCCCTCAAAGACCCATGATGTTCAAAGGTCAAAGATTATTTAGAATTGTTCCTTGAGGATGGAATAACAAAGTGGAAACGATACTCATTTGAAGGGTTAGATCTTCTAGTAGCATTAGACTCATGTCTAAAAGAGGAACTTGAAAAGAGTCATGTACTCATCTTAGATGAAGAGGATGAAATAAAATGGTGTATTTCCAAATTAGGCTCATTAAAATTCAAAAGTGGTTATCAAGTGGAAGATATTGAGGAGACAAAAGAGGCTTTGCTAACTCAATTATTGTGGAATAGTGTATGTCTTCCCAAGGTAGGTGTGTTTGCATGGGTGGCTATACATAAGAGAATCCTCACAAGTGATAGATGTAGGAAGTTGGGGGTGCTACATCCTGTGTAAATTCAAGGAAGAGAAGGCCAATCACCTTCTACTATAATGTCAATAAGAAATGTTTGTTATTCATCTTAAAGAAGTTAAGGTGGCTGAGCCCACTCCTAAATGACTTGATGGACTTCTTTGTTACCTACCCAATTTTATATAGGAAATCCTTAAATTTTCCTACCTTTGGATTGCTATGCCCTCCTTAGTTTTATGGGAAATACATGGAAAGAGAGGAACCAAAAAAATTTATAAGATGTATCACTAAAGCTAGAACCAGTCCTAAATAAGCTCAAAGGTACAATTGTGGAGGTAGTCAATAATATGATCAAGAAACAATCTATAAAGAACTAATCTTTTTCCCTTTGGGACAATGAGATATGAAAACCTTAGGCTAGGTTAACCATCCCCCCATTCATGGGATTGGTTGTTTCAAACCCACCAAATCAATAAGGGATATAACTACATGGATTCCTTCGAAGGAATGTTGTATTAAATTAAAATTTGATGGTGCTTCAAGGGGGTACCTTGGGGTATCAAATTTCAAATGTATCTTGAGGGATCACAATGGGATAGTGTTAAGTAAACTATGTACCCTACTACCCCTAGGGACAAATAATGAAGTGACAATGCAAGCCTTATGGTTCAAGTTATTTGAAATAAAAAGACTTAGTGAAGAATTTGTGTATTGAAGGATATTATCTCCTAATAATGAATACAATGTGCAAACAAATACACAAACAATTGGAGATTGAACAAATGGTTGTCTGAGTGTATTATAATTCTAAGCTCCTTCAAATATTACATGGCATCACATATTTTCAGGGAAGGAAATAGGGAGGTCGACATGCTCACCCATGTGGTAGCTAATGAGGTGATGATCACATGATGTGGCATTGTTTGATGTGACTTCCCCATGATTAGTGACTCTAACTTCACACTAGACCTCCATCTAACAACAGGTGGGAATCATTGTTAATCTAAACTCCTTGGTGGTGATGGGACATGAGATGCCAATACATCATGTCAAGCTCTTTCCTTGTGGTTTACTTGTAGAAGAGGGACAACTTGCATTTATTTTTTAAACTCCCTTGGCTCATGAGAGCTATGTGATGGATTAGGTAAGGGATGAGGCAATATTTCCACGTATATCCAACAATCCTCTCAGTGTGCAAAGATATCAGGTGACCTAGCTATTTCAACCAATGTGAGTGTTGACGACAATGTTACTCACAACAATAGTGTAGATAAAATCGTCATAGGAAAACTATGAAGAACCTATCTTTACTTGAAAGACTGAACTAGGGAAACCTAAGGTGTTCGTGTAATGGGAAAAGGTTAACTTAGCTTAAACCCAAGGTTTTGGTAGCCAGGTCTTGACCATACTAGGTTTGCTTCAGGGTATGATGTGATATTGTTGTTAATCTCAAGGGGAAAACGGTGATCTCTTGTTTCATTAAGAATTGTAACCATCAAATACAAGATTTCTAGTTAGATCATAAAATAATCTCATGAAATCAAAATATTTGCAATAATATTTCGTGAACATCAAACAATTTTGCTATCACTTAAGTAGATTTAGCTTTAAGCATTCAGCAATTTCATAGAAAATGAAAGATTTTCAATAAATTTCCATTCATTCATCTATTTTTTGGAACATTTTCAGAAATTTAAACATCTAATCTAAAATAAAGCATCAAAATACTAAAAAAATAAATTTCTCCCAGTTATTCTCCACGCATGCCCCAAGATTTAATCAAATAAAATCAAACCGCTTTATATGTCACCAAATTGCTTCACAGCTAGGTACAAAACGGTCTTAAGCTTTTAAAGAAGGGGGTTTTAGTTTGGACACCAAGAAGATTTGTATGCACCCTTAAACAACGTAGCATATAGTCTTGTTTGGCTGAATGAACAAAACCAATTATAAAAGATACATGAGATAGGTAGCTATCAAATTGGCTTCGATATTGATTAAGTTCTATGTGCATACAATTTTTTAGTCCAAAATGATTTAGAAAAGAGGAAAAAAGAACAAAACTTAGAGAAGTTTTGGCTCTTTTGACATCCACAAATTCTAAACTTAACTTAAAAAAAGGTATCCCTTGGTCT